>JALDQB020000063.1:0-258402 GCA_024416835.2 Perccottus glenii
GGGCCATTTCTTTCTCCAGTAGTCTGACCTGTGGTGGACAGTCACTAGGCCGGTGAAAATGATAATGGACAAAAATGTGTAAAAGTCCTTTACTGTTAGGACATTCCACCTGAACATCATACCAGCTGCTTTTCTTTTGTCAGCATTGGCATTGGTGTTTTCAATAATTGTTCTTACAACTGACGCAGAAAAAAAAGCTGAAACAGGCTGAGGGGAGACCATGTTTTAGAGGTGTCAATGGTGGGTCCGGGGGTCCTGGCTGGTATAAACCTGAAAGGGTTTGGTTTTATGTCCACCTCCTCTCTGCCATGCCACATGTCCTCCTTCTCACTCTGTGTAGACAGAGTTTTTTTTTCCAGGCTTCTTTTAGATGGAAAAGTACCACCTGGAGATTTTGTTAACACTGGGGGTTGTGGTGCTGGAGTCCCTTTGTCTTGTGTGATGGTCCTTCATCACTGTTTGGCTTGTATTCTTCATCACTGTAAAAAAAAAAATTTGAAATAAAAATAAATACACATAGTCAATGTCCTAAAAAAATTGCAATTACATGTAAATATATACAATACACTCCTACAAATATGCACCCACATACATGTGTTATTGCATGTCATAACAAATATGCACACCATATTACAAAGCTGTTTGTGTTATAAAAAAAACTAACTATAAACTTGCCCCCTAAAATATAAAAAAAAGTAATATGAAATGAATAAGAAAAACAAAATCGTAAATTCATTACATTCAACTACTACTAACAACAACAACGCCGCCATCTTTTGACTGTGTACTGAATAAATAATGCAATTGTAAAACTTTTTTTTTTAGTTTTTGAGAAAAGCATTAGATAAAACGGATTTATTATTTGTATCATTATCATTACACATATTTTGACAATATACATTCCATACCTTTCTGATTCGGACGAAGGAAGACAGTAATCTGGATCTTCACCGTCTCTGTTCGCAGGATGCAAAAGTCCTTCCTCGTCCGAAGAGGACTCCGTCACACATATGGTGCTCTCAGCATCACAGTGAAGCAGTTCAAGTGCTTCAACAACAGAGAAGACTTTCTTTTGCTCCCGTTCAGCCATATTGATAATAGAATATCTTAAAAACAACTAAATAACGAGCAAATCAAAAGCAGGTCAAGCGCGCTGTGCGTCTGGGAGCAAATGCACTGAATTACGCGTGTGAGCCCACCCTCCCTTACGCAGGAGCCTACGGCTTCAGCGGATCGGTCAATTTGCATGTGTGACCCCTCGTTGGAATCGTGGGAGCCTATAGAAAACAGCTATTACTCGCAAAAAAAGATTGACAAGTCAGTCAGCCAATCAGAAACAGCAAACGCAAACGAAACCCGGAAAGAAAAAAGTAGTCCAATCCAGATTCAAGGACTTCCCCGCACACACAAAGAGCGTAACTGAATATTGGCGGACTATTTTATGAGCAGGAAGCATGGAACTAACAGGAAATAGCGGAAATTCGTGGAAAAAATATCATTTGTAAGGCAAGACAGCCAAGGTAAGACAAATTTTACAGCTGTATTTCTGGAAAGCAATGTCTTGTGTTGTGGATGTTTGACTTATATCTCCGCGAAGCTTTTGGTTAGAGAGCTTTGGAATACTCTGTTTTAATCGTTAGCTTGTTAGCTTTCATTTGCGGGGACTGGTGTGTGTTTAGCATAAAGTATCCTTGCTGTAGAGACAGAAATGTGTCGAGAAGGTAGTTTTCGTAAGTGTGTTATGAAGTAATTCATTTAGTTGTCATTTGAGGTGTGTTTAGAGCAAGTGGAAATGGTTTATATTAGGCCTGCACGATAAATCGTTATAAAATCGCGATCTCGATTCACCTTGTTCACGATTTAATTTTTAAATGACTTCGATTTAAAAAAAAAAAAAAAAGCTTTTATTTTGAAAGGACCGCTCTCACAGGATGTCACCGTCAGCCAACGACACAGTGCCTTTTAGTCTCGTGTTTCACTCATCGAGCGAGCGCGGTAGTTCGGAAATAAACAAAATGGATATGAAAACCCAGGTCCTTGTGACGAGAATCAGCCAACCACTCAGTCTCAACTTGTTCCGAAAAAAGGCTCACATTCCGTGGTGTGGAAGTATTTTGGATTCAAGCAAGAAGACGAGGGTCAATCTGGTGTGATTTGCAAGGTATGCTTTGCCCTTGTTGCAGCACCGCAAGGTAACACCATAACCACCAATTAAAGACAAGGTGCCGCTATATATACAAAATAAATTATTAGTTTTTGATACTGCAACTGCACTTCAATGGCCAATTGCTCCTTTTCTTTAAACACTGAACCCTCAGAATGTTGAATGACGTTTCAATTAGCCTGTTCAGGCCATATTCAGCGCTGTGCGCTAAACTTCTATTTTTGGTAACCTACTTGAATGGCCAGTTGAATGTTAATTGTACAAAAGGCAAGCAGTTAAAGAGTGTTTCTTCTTTATTCATTGAAGCCTCTATGTTTACAGGCTTGTGGTGATGTGCAATGTTCTATAGGTGCCAAAACAAATATTTTTGGTACTTCCAATTTGTTTTGTTTTGTCATGGTTCATGTGTGTAATAAACATTACATTTCATGAGAAAAAAAATCGTTGTAGAGAATCGTGATATCAATTCTAAGCTAAAAATCGTGATTCATATTTTTCCCAGAATCGTGCAGGCCTAGAACAGATTAACAAACCCTCCAGCTCCATTTCCACCAGAATTAGTTTCCACCACTAAATGCAATGAGTTTGCATTGTTTTTCAACGACAAGGTTCAAGGCATTAAACATGCGATACAGTCCAAAGGGCATAAAACAACACTGCAGCCACCTAGGAGACACTTGGTTGGTTTAACACATTTTACACAAATTAATGACAGAACAATTGAAAAAACTGTCTCCAGCCTGAGTTCATCCACCTGCTGCCTCGATGTTTTACCCACTAGATTTCTAAAATCAGTACTAAGCAGTTTGTTACCACAACTCACTGATATAGTCAATAATTCCTTACAGTCTGGAACATTTCCAAGGGCCTTAAAACTGCTGTCATTAAGCCTCTCCTAAAGAAGAGCAGTCTTGATGCTACAGTGCTCAACAACTATCGGCCCATATCAAACCTGCCATTTTTAGGGAAAGTCATCGAAAAAGTTGTATATCAACAACTTAATGACTTTCTATTACTTAACAACTGCTTTGATCCTTTTCAGTCAGGATTCAGGCCCCATCACAGCACTGAGACTGCACTTATCAAAGTCACAAATGACATCCGTATGAACACTGGCGCAGGCAAAGTCTCTGTCTTAGTTCTGTTGGACTTGAGTGCTGCGTTTGATACAGTGGACCATGAAATCCTGACACAAAGATTAGAGGAATAGATAGGTATCACTGGAACTGCCCTTAAATGGTTTCAGTCCTATCTTGAAGACAGGAAGTACTTTGTTTCGGTTGGTAACTGTGTGTCAGACCAAATGGCCCTGACATGTGGGGTTCCACAGGGGTCTATCTTGGGACCTCTATTATTCAATCTCTACATGCTTCCTTTAGGCCAGTTAATACGCAGCTGTGACGTATCATACCATAATTATGCAGATGACACTCAGATTTACATTTCACTCACAGCAGGTGAAAATGGACCAATCCATTCACTGTGTCACTGCATCGAACCGATTGACATGTGGATGCAAAATAATTTTCTCCAACTGAACAGAAACAAGACTGAACTAATCATCTTTGGGCCACAGAAACAAAGAGAAAGTGTCAGCAGTCACCTCGCGTCTCTTTCTCTAAAATCTAAAAATCAGGTTAGAAATCTAGGGATCATCATGGACACAGACTTGAATTTCCACAGTCACATTAAGTCAATTACATCATCTGCATTTTATCACCTTAAAAACATTTCCAGAGTCAAAGGGATGATGTCTCAACCAGACTTAGAGAAACTTATCCATGCTTTTATCTCCAGCAGGTTAGATTACTGTAACGGCCTGCTCACTGGTCTCTCAAAACGAGGGTTAAAACAGCTGCAGCTTATTCAGAACGCGGCTGCTCGGGTTCTAACCAAAACCAGGAAGTACAACCACATCAGTCCAGTTTTAAAATCTCTGCACTGGCTTCCTGTTGCTCAGAGAATAGACTTTAAAACAGCACTGCTGGTTTACAAGTCTCTAAATGGTTTAGCACCAGAATATATCTCTGACATGCTAGTTACTTATGAACCTCCTCGGACTCTGAGAACATCTGGGACAGGCCTTCTGCTCGTGCCCAGAGTTAGAACTAAACAGGGTGAAGCAGTGTTTAAGTTTCATGCAGCAAAACCTGGAACAGCCTCCCAGATGAAGTAAAACAAGCCTCAACTTTAACAATGTTCAAGGGAGGTTAAAACCTTCCTCTTTAGATCCGCCTACACTACAACCTAAAGTGTTTGTTTTTCTTTTATCTGCACTCTTCTTTTTAAAATGTTTTTATTTTTTTCTTATGCTTCTTAATATAAATCTTGTAAATTGTCTTTTATTCCTGTAAAGCACTTTGAGTTACCCACTGTATGAATTGTGCTATATAAATAAAATTGCCTTGCCTTGCCTTGCCTCTCACCGGGCAACTCCAAATTGTGGTTCTAGAGCCCGAGCTGTGCGTGAAGGTGAGCCCGACAAGCTCTAGTCGGTCCCTTTCAACCTCCCGCACAAGCTCAGGCACCTTCCTCGCCAGCGATGTGACCGTCACGTCCTTAAAGCCAGTGTCCGTGTCCAGAGATTGGGTCGCCGGGGCCTTGGGAGTCTAATGAATAAATATTAGGAAAATTTGCAATAAAAAATGCAATGCACCAAAACACATTTGTTTTCCTAATACAGCCTGCTACTGTTATTCCAAAATCTTTTTCCTAGTTAAGAGTTGTCTCCTTTGCAGAAACATCTTCAGAAGTGTAGCCAGAGGTTCCAGTGCCTGTTTGAAGAACTGATACAGAAGGACCTGGCTATATTTGAAGAAAGGCGTTTGCAGGATGTTCTTCAGTGCAGAATTCAGGCCCCAAAATACTCCATCAAGGATGAGGACTTTGTGTCCATATGGAAACCAAGACTGGACGAACTGCTGGAGAAGAGGCAGTTTTACCTACAGGTGCACTGCTGCTCCATCAGGGGGATTGCAAAAACACGAAATGCATTGCTTCATAGAATACAAAAAGTGTGCGCACGTTTTAATATATATATATATATATATATATATATATATATATATATATATATATATAATGGCTGCACAGGAGCAGGTCCTGAGCACCAGAGCAATAGAGGCCCAAATCTACCACACCAGACAAGACCCAAGGTGTAGGCTGTGCAAACAGGCCCCTGAGACAATCCAACACTTAACTGCAGGGTGTAAGATGCTGGCAGGGAAAGCATACATGGAGCGCCATAACCAAGTGGCTGGCATAGTGTACAGGAACATCTGTACGGAGTATGGACTGGAAACCCGAGGTCAAAGTGGGAAACACCTCCAAAGGTGGTAGAGAATGACCGAGCCAAGATCCTGTGGGACTTCCAGATTCAGACTGACAGAATGGTAATGGCGAACCAACCAGACATTGTGGTGGTGGACAAACAGCAGAGGAAGGCCGTTGTGGTTGACATGGCAATACCAAGTGATTGCAACATCAGGAAAAAGGAACATGAGAAACTAGAGAAATACCAAGGGCTCAGAGAAGAGCTGGAAAAGGCTTGGAAGGTGAAGGCGACAGTGGTGCCTGTGGTCATCGGAGCACTCGGGGCAGTAACCCCCAAACTGGAAGAGTGGCTACAGCAGATCCCTGGAAGAACACCAGACATCTCGGTCCAGAAAAGTGCAGTACTAGGAACAGCTAAGATACTGCGCAGAACCCTCAAGCTCCCAGGCCTCTGGTAGAGGACCCGAGCTCGAAGGATAAGACCACCCGCGGAGGGTGAAGGACAAAGTTTTTTATATATATATGATATACATGATGAGCTGGAGGACCTGATCCAGCAGGAGGCTCAGGCTCAGTCCGAGTTAGGAGACGAGACGATTAAGACGTACACTCTGCTGCAGGGGCCGAATGGAGCACCCCTCCATGGACTGAAAACACCACAGCACTGGCCAAGAAATCAAATCAGCGTCTCTACTTCCTCCGCAAACTGAGAAGAGCCAGAGCCCCACCCCCCATCATGTACACCTTCTACAGAGGCACCATCGAGAGCATCCTGTCGAGCTGCATCACTGTGTGGTATGGCGCCTGCAACGCGTCCTGCCGAAAGACTCGGCAACGCATAGTGAGTACAGCTGAGAAGATCATTGGTGTCTCTCTCCCCTCCCTCCAGGACATT
This sequence comes from Perccottus glenii, assembly GCA_024416835.2. NCBI lineage: Eukaryota > Metazoa > Chordata > Actinopteri > Gobiiformes > Odontobutidae > Perccottus > Perccottus glenii. Next base: position 6,333 of record JALDQB020000063.1, read on the forward strand.
TACGGAACACGTCTCACCCGCAAAGCCCTCTGCATCACAGGTGATCCCACTCACCCATCACACAGCTTTTTCAGCCTGCTACCATCAGAGGAGGAGACTCCAGGCCAGGACCAGCAGACTGAAGGACAGCTTCATCCACCAGGCTGTCAGGAAGCTGAACTCCCTCTCGAACCTGCCCCCTCCCTCTTCTTCCCCAGGCACCACTGAACTATGACCCCACTAATTATATGATGACATGCACTAGTCACTTGTGCAGCATTGGTCTGCCCACTCACCGCACACTACCTCATCCGGCATGGAACTGATGTCATTCCACTACCTCATCAGTCAGTAAATAACTGCTCTTGGACACTTGTCACTTTAACCAGACAAGATATTTTATTAAGTGATTTTTTTGCACTAAAAGAATCTTTTAACTGCACTGTTGTTCACTTTATTGATTTGCACAATATCTGTCACTCACCTTGCGCTGCTTTATTTAAATTGATTTTTAGCTTTATTTTTAATTTTATTATGTCTTTTTTTTATCACTCCCTTATTGTATAGTTGTATCTACATTTTTAAATTTGAGTTATTTTTTTAGGCTTTAATGATAATGTTATCTGTATGCACCGGGGACTGAGAGTAACGCAATTTCGATTCTCTGTATGTATGTACTGTACATGTGGAAATTGACAATAAAGCAGACTTTGACTTTGAAAACAGAGCTGTCACAGCTGCAGGACAATCAGCTGCTCGTTCAGCTCCAACGCTCAGGACAAGCTCAAAGTATGTCTTCACTGTTTCATAAAATGTTTGTTGTTTTAACACTTCTGCACGTCTGCAACAAGAAAGATTTGAGCTTAAGGTTGAATAAACTGCTTTGCAATCTAAATGCATAGTTCTAAAAAATATCCAAATCTAACCTGTTTGAGGTACAGTGGTCTGTGGATGCTCTTGGTTGGAGCAAAGTAGTGTTATAAAAAAGTTTCAAAATAACTGCTGATGTAAGGGAGGAAAATGTTATTGTTAACACTTGAAAATGTGTTAATGTAGGGTTTAGATTTTTAAGAAATCTGCCATATAGGTGCACTCATGATGAAGAGTTTTACTCAGTGAAAACATGGACATGGGTTTTAATAGGGCTGCACACTTAATCGAATTTCTAATCGCGATCACGATTACAGAAGCCACGATTACGTAATCGTCCAAAGCCGCGATTACACAAAAAAAAAAAATAAAATTAATAAAAAAAAAAAACTGCGCGCTTAAGAGGCGTGTTTAGATCATGTCAGGTTGTGAGTGGCGAATCACCACTTTTAATAATAGTCTGTAGGCGTGTCATTATCAACGACCAGATTATCCACTGATATGTTCACCATTTTGCGTTGGGTGGGGGGCCAACTTCACGCAGGTCGTCTACCTGTCATGTTAATTTCATCAGGTCTGCTGATAAAGCAACATCCGATTCCGACAACGTGCAAAGTGCTCATCCACAATTAGAACCGAAAAGAAAAGCAACATCAGTGGTGTGGAATTACGATTCACCAGGGATGATGTCGAGCAGCGTGTTATACTGTGTAAATTGTGTCGTTCAACTGTTTCTGCACCATCGAGCAACACCACAAATTTATTCAACCATTTAAAATTCAACCACAGAGTGCAATACGAGGAGGACCTGTGCTGCAGTGGTTTAGGTCGTATTTAACAGAGAGGACTTTTTCTGTCAGGATTGGTGACTTCTCCTCCTCCTCGGCTCCCTTGTCCTCTGGTGTGCCACAAGGTTCCATTTTGGGCCCTGTTTTATTTTCCTTGTATATGTTTCCATTAGGTGCAGTTATTTCAAAGCACAAAATGTCTTTTCATCTGTACGCAGACGACCTACAGGTTTACCTTCCGGTTGTCCCTGCTTGTCCTGATAGTCTTCAGTCCATCAACAGATGCTTAGAGGACATCAAATTGTGGCTGTCCCAGAATTTCCTCTGTTTGAATGAGGATAAAACTGAATGTATTGTGTTCGGCACATCCAACCTGCCCAGTGTCTCAGCTCCTGGTCTTTTTGCTTTGGCCCCTCATCTCAACCATGTTGTCAAAAACCTGGGGGTAAAACTAGACAGCAGTCTAAGATTTGATAAACAAATAGATTCGGTGGTTAGGGCAAGCTTTTTTCAGCTTCGCCTCCTTTCAAAAGGTCAAACCGTTTTTAAGTCGTGCTGACCTGGAGAAGCCATCCATGCTTTTATTAGCTCCCGCATAGACTACTGCAATGCGCTCTATGTGGGAGTTAACCAAACTGGACTTCACCGTTTGCAGCTTGTGCAAAATGCTGCTGCCCGACTGCTAACTAACAGTCGTAAACACGAGCACATAACACCTGTCCTGTACTCCCTGCACTGGCTCCCTGTCCAGTTTAGAATTAATTTTAAAATCTTAATGTTTGTTTTTAATGCACTCACGGGCCTTGCACCTTCTTATTTGTGTGAGATTCTGACTCACAAACCCAGCAGAGCTCTACGTTCTGCTGGACAACATCTGCTGAAGGTGCCCGGTCCCGGTTCAAACAGTGGGGCGTCGTTCTTTTGTAGTGGCGGTCCTAAACTCTGGAACTCGCTGCCCATTGAGTTACGTTCCATCACTGACCGGCCTCTGTTTAAAGCCAAACTTAAAACCTTTTATTTAAAATGGCTTTTGGCACTTAATGGCTCTGTGACACTGATCTATTTTTATTGTGTAAATGTTTTAAACCTATTTGTAAATATGTTTATTTTTTACTAATGTTGTTAAGCACCGTGGTTCAATCTGTGGTTGTTGGAAGGCGCTATATAAATAAATATTGATTGATTGATTGATTGATTGATTGAGTGTCTCAGCGTAAAAAAAAAGCACCAGGTGATGCGAGAACTGCAACACAGACACCCATCACGAAATCTTTGTTTAATGCTACTCCGTACCCGGCAGGTTCCCAAAAGCAGATTGAGATAACTGAAGTGATCGCACATTTCATTGCAAAAGACATGGTGCCAATTAATACAATTTGCAGCGCGGGGTTTAAAAAAACTCATAAACACACTGGACAAGAGATACGTCATCCCCTCCCGCAATTATTTTTCTCAAGTTGCGCTGCCTTCGCTTTATTCAAAATGCCGGGAAAGCATTGAATCAGATCTGCAGAAAATTGAGTTCTATTCCACCACGACTGATTTATGGTTGAGTAGAACTATGGAACCATATATGAGCCTTACGGTTCATTACATTGATGACGAGTTTCAACTCAAAACCAGATGCTTGCAAACGTCCTATTTTCCGCAAGATCATACCGGGGATGCAATTGCTCAAGGATTGAAAGAGATGCTGGGTGCCTGGGATTTAAAGGAGGAGCAACAAGTCTGTGTCACAACAGACAACGCAGCAAATATTTTAAAATCTGAATTGGTGTCAGATTATTGTTGCAATCTCATGTCTGATAACTTTTGCTTGGTGCTCTGTTCCATGTATCTGGAGCCTGCCGATACAGCCTTTACTAACTCACTTATATACATGCCATACGAGACTCAGGACAATGTAGCAACCCTTAAAAGATGACCAGGCAAGGCAATATCCTGGGGGACGCCATCGCACACATGTACGACGACGACACAATGGTCTAACATCAGTTCCACGGCACCATGACGTGATCATACCAAAGTCAGAAAAGGGCAGTGTGGTTCACCAAAGTGACTTTTAACCATTGTAATTGTGCATGTCTCTCTCCATGTCTTGTTTCTTTCTTGTGGTAGGAAAGGGCAATGCAGATCCACGCTCTGTTTTATGGGTGGACTAGTTCATTGTGGAAAATCTTTATTATAATTTGGACTGATCCCTTGTCTTATCATTTTAATATTACAAATGGATTAATCAGTTTAACTTTTTTGTCTTGATCTCTACTGTGGTTACACCAGTGATGTACTCTATAATTTTGTAGTGGGTATGCTGTGATACACTTCCCGTCCTCAATGACAGCCCTCAGACATAACTCTCAATAATAAACACACAGGCCTAAATAGATGTCTGCAACAGAAAGTATATTTATAAAAAAAAAAAAAAAAAAAAAAAAACATTCACATGTTAAAATATTTATATTCAAATATTTTATGAAAAAAAAAGTGTGTGAAGTAACTTTTGACAAGAATTAAATAATAATCTACAATTTCAGACTTCAGTATTAATTAATCAGACTCACAAAACAAAATCATGTGCAAAATTCTTATTTCTTAACCAGCAATGACACAATGACATGAAGGCACAAGAGCCATATTCATAAATCTCGCTGCCTGTGCTCTTCTGGAGTCAGTAGAACAATCTGACAAAAGGAGTCAGGGTGTGTCGGCTGCTTATGAACCTGCCTGATTGTAATGGGCCGCAGGTGTGTAGCCCGGGAGTGGCTGGTTGCTCAGGTGACATAACGAGCGGCCATGACACTGTCATGCAAAGGCATGAAAATCGCCTCCTAACATTGTTTAAACTGCTGGATATAAAATCTCATTATTTACTTTCCAAGCAAACTTTATCCTCGACATTGTTACATGTGTGTGCTTTGCTTCATTCTTCCAAGAATTAAACCTGATCATTCATTCTAAATCGTGCGCCTCCATTGTCTCTCTAATTAATCTGAACAAAAAAATATTTTAACAACTAGGGACACACTTTAGATTTGCCAATTGACTTATACATGCTTATGTTTGGGTGGTGGGGGGATGCCGGAATATTCGGAGAGAACCCACAGTAACATTGGACATGCAGGCTCCTCACAGAAAGGCCAACTACCTTCTTGTTGTGAGGCAGGAGTGCTAACCACTCTGCCAATATTTTTATTAGCATAAATAATGTTGTCTTGTAATACAGTCAAAATGCCTTTACTTTCAATTATTTTATAGATGCTTGCTCTGTATGTTGGCTGGTATTTACCTAATTTTCTGTCCCTTCTTCTAAACATGGATGCCTGTTCTTAAATTTCAGGACCTATCACCTATAGAAAAGCATGTTTTTACAATACATACTTCAATTTGTTAATAAGTATAACTACAAACATAGGCTACATGTTACTCTCACATAGCCTACATTCGTAGCTATGTTCAGTGCGTGACTTTTGCTTATTATTTAAAGCATTTAGCCACTTTAATTAAAATATTAAATTAAAAAAAAATTAAAAAATTTGATTTAACTTTTTTTATCCAGTAAAGTCCTACGGAGATTACAAATCTCTTTTACAGGGGAGTCATGCAGGAAGAACAGTATGACCAATGAAGATATTTCATTGAAATTGTAATAACCCTAAGTGCCAATGGGAGAGGGCAGTTAAACTTTATTTTTTGATTAGGCACACTGGTGCATGTTTTAACAATTTAATGTTGTTAATGAAAAGCCCTGGTTTTGCTCATGTCTTTTTTAAACGGTCTTGTAGGCCTAGCTTGATTTTGTGGTGACATCTTTTTGCTCCGATCGGTGAAAGTGCTCCACTGCCTCTACGTGCTTCTTCTTCCCTCCCACTTTGCATTTTATCTGCTGTCTTTGTCATCTCATTGACAAAGACATTCTTTTTACAGATTGTAGTCCTGGTTTATACCTGGTCTGAGTGCAGCCTAGGGGTTAGGTTAATTCAACTGAATTTAGCATCGATGGACAACAGTCAAGTTTTTTTTTTTTTGAACAATCTTTTTTTATTGAGAAATAACACATTGTAACTACATATAACATTTATAAATTAGAAAAGGTTAAATCTCTTTTACCTTATAATGAAAGAAAAAGAAAAAGGGAAAAAAAAAAAAAAAAAAAAACTATATATACATACATATACATAAACAAAATAAAAAAAAGAAACACCAAGGCACAGGTTAATTCAGACAGTTGCACAATAAGAATGGTATAAAACAACCATACATATAAGATGCACGTGGTATATAAGAGAGATCATAATAGAGAAAGGGGCCATTTTAATGAAAGAATGACAGTAGATTTAATAGTATTGGCATTTTCATGAAAATAATTAAGTCAACCCATTTAATCTTTTCCGACTTTGTTCACTATATTACTAAAATCAGAGTTAGAGATAAAAGATATAAAGGGATTCCAAATATTCTTAAAAAAAGATTGTTTACCTTTCAGTATATATGTGATCTTTTCCATTGACAAACAAAAGGACAAATTATTGATCCACTGTGCAATAGGTGGCAATTCCACATTCTTCCAATATATAGATATTAGACGTTTTGCCTGAAGTATACATATGTTAATTAGTTTACGAGTGTCACTACATTGTGCAATGTTCTCAGGAAAAATTCCCAGAATAAAAATTTCTGGTTTCATTGGGAGATTGATAGATACCATCTGAAAAATTTGTAAGACTATCTCTTTCCAAAACTTCTGTAGCTTAGGACAACTCCACATGCAGTGCAAGAGTGTGCCTTTATCTACCGAGCATTTAATGCAAGTGTCTGGAATGCTCTGATTAATTTTATTTAACCTAACTGGAGTAAAATATGTTCTCATAATCCAATTGTACTGTATTAATTTGAGATTACTGTTAATAGTTTGCGAATGTGCTTTCCTACATACGTTTTCCCATACATCTGTCGGTATAGTAATTTTTAAATCTTCTTGCCATGAGATCAATTTGGATATTGAGGATTCTTTAGAGTGTGACTCTAACAGTTTATAAAACATCGATAATAAGCCTTTAGATTGGGGAGACTTTGATAGTAAAATTTCAAAAGGAGTTTTAGTAGGTTTTGTGAAGTTTGTGCCTAGGTAGGAGGATATATAGCTTCTTAATTGAAGATATTTAAAGAAGTGTGTTTTGGGAATGTCAAACTGTGTTACAATATCCGCAAAGGACATTAAGTCATTTCTTTTGTAAAGATCCTCGATTTTTTTTAGTCCTTTATCGTACAGCTTAAAACCTGAGTCTGATATAGCCGGTTTAAAACTTTCATTTCCCCATATCGGGGTAAAACATGATAAAGTGTTTAACTGACCTAGATGATTATGCACATCACACCAAACTTTAATTGTATTGGTAAGAATAGGGTTAAGAGATACAACATCATTATCTTTTCTGAGAGTTTTGAAGTTTGTTGAATAGAGATAAAGACTAAGAGGTAATTTTGACTTTATAAAGAAAAATTCGACTTCCAGCCAAGATGTATGAATTTCAGAAGAGAAGTAGTACAAAGTGGATCGCAGTTGTGCTGCCCAATAGTACCATTGTAAGTTAGGAAAATGAAGACCGCCCCTATTATATGGCAAGTATAATAATGGCATACGAACACGAGTTCGTTTGTTGTTCCAGATGAATAGAGTAAGTAGTTTACGAAGTGATGTAAAAAAGGAGGGTGGAGGGCATAGGGGTATATTTTGAAAGAGATATAATATTTTAGGTAGTATGTTCATTTTAATTAAGTTTATACGTCCAATTAACGATATGGGTAAACTTTTCCATCTGTCAGTGAATTTGGATATGTGATTTAGCAGGGGTTGATAGTTTGCAGAGGATATATTATCTACATTAGCTGTGATTTTAATTCCTAAATAAGTGAAAGATTCTACTACATTAAAATGAGTAACAGTTGATAGTTCACCATCCTTCTTATTCAGTAAAAGAATACACGATTTAGATTGTTATAAGAATTTTATTCTTATAATTGTGTATATTGTTTATAGTTAGTTGGTGCTCATAGTTCTCTACAGGTCATGTCAAATCATGTTATGTCCTCCATGTTATTCCAAGCATGGTGTAGACATAACTAAAGACATGGCTTGCCGGAGGACTTCTGCACCTGGAGCCTGGAGCTGGGGCCTTGAGGGGAGGGTGTATGCAAGATACACCTCCCACTGACAGCCCCACGGCAGTGATATAAAATGTAATGTTTTGCTTACCTCTGTAAGCAAAACGCACTATGTACCTTTGTTGTATCTGTGTAATTTGCTTCCCTTGCAAGGAATAAAACCTGGCCTTTCGCTTTTATAATATAATCTGTCTCCGTGTCTCTCTGGACAATATAAGGATATAGAATTCTTTTGGACATATAGAATTCTTATAACATTTGGTGCCGTGACCCGGATTTCAATATTCGTTGTTTCTCATACAAAGAGGTGAACTGACGTGCACGGAGAAATGCAAAAACAAAGCATTTCTTGTAAGTCCCAAGCTGTGCTATTTAGCAGTAAAGGGCCAGATATCCCCTCTCTGTGTGTGTGAACACGATGACGAAATCTGGACTGAAAAAAGAGAAGAGCAGAGAGACGAGAGAACAGAACAGACAGTCTGGCTGCGGAACAACTGGACTATTGGACTGAAAATTCAGGTAAACAGCTGTTTAATTTATTTTTGGTGTGTGTGTGTGTGAGTTTGTAATTACCAAAGCTCCGGAAGTAGCTAGTTTTGGAAATCTGACATATGTTGAGCGGGCTGCATGTACTTTACATCATTAGTTGATGTTTTTCCATGAAGTTGGCCAGCATAGGAGATTCTTAAACGCTGAAAGATCGAGAACCTAAATGTCATCTAGGGGTGAGGTCCGCTTTATCGAGAACCCAAATGTAAAATCTAAGGGTGAGGTTTAAAGCAAAAAGTATGTGTTTTTGATCGAGAACCTACATGTAAAATCTTAAAGGGTGAGGTTTTAAACGGGATATTCTGATGTTAATCTGTGTTAAAGCTTGTTGTCTTGCTGGATTTTAGTTTGATAGATACCTTATGCTTTGTAAGTCTTCAGGTGTTTCTTGAAACGGAACGCTGGGAGTTCATTGGCCATGACAAGTGCGGAATCTATGAGATAGATAGAGCAGCTGATTACAATAAGAGGTATAAGGTCTAGAGAGCTTGTCTAGAGAGCACAGGAATTTATCTTAGATTAATAATCACGCATCGTAATACGCCACAATCGAACTGCCTTGCATAGCTAGTATTGTTGGTTTTAATGGTGCGTTGGACGCACAGGAAAACTCGAGTATTGACCATTATCGAGAACCTACATGTAAAATCTTAACGGGTGAGATGAATGAGTCCAAGTCAATGTGACTATAAAAAGGCCTGCCTACGTAGAAGTGATTCCTGCAGATGAGAAATGAGATTTTAAAAGCCCACTAGATAGTGACAGGCTTATGCTGAAAAATGTTCACTGCATGTGAAGCGGTGATTTTTTAAAAAAAAGCCCACAAGAGCTTTTGCTGAAAAATGTTCACTGCTGGTGACGCGTGAGTGAGAGAAAAGGAAAAGCCCACTGAAAGTGACGGGCTTATACTGAGAAGTGTTGGCAATACTGAGAATTGTTGAAAAAAGTTAAAGATAAAACATTTACATTTACATTTAGTCATTTAGCAGACGCTTTTATCCAAAGCGACTTACAAGTGAGGATAACAATGGAAGCAACTTTAACAACACAAGGTACAAAAGCATAAGTGCACAAAAACTAGTCAGTTTAAACCCAGCGAGTATACGATGCTAAGGATAAGAGAAATTTTTTTTTTTTTTTTTTTGAAAGGAATCGATAGAAAGGAAGTAGGGCTCAGTGTTTGTCAGTCAGGTGTTGACGGAAGAGATGTGCTTTCAGGTGTTTTTAAAGATGGCTACAGAGTCTGCTGATCTTGTAGCAGCGGGTAGATCATTCCACCAATGTGGGACAGATCCAGAGAAGGTACGTGAGAGTGATTTTGTACCTTTTGGGACGGTACCACCAGACGTTGTTCATTTGCAGAGCGCAGGGATCTGGTAGGAACGTAGGTCTGTATTAGTGAGTGGAGGTATGGGGTGCAGAACCAGAGGTGGTTTTGTAGGCCAAGAGCATAGCTTTGAACTTGATGCGGGCGTCAACCGGGAGCCAGTGTAACCTAATGAATAGAGGAGATACGTGCGCTCTCTTCGGTTCATTAAAGACCACTCTTGCTGCTGCATTCTGGATCAGCTGCAGAGGTTTGGTAGTGCAGGCGGGAGTCCAGCCAGTAGGGCATTGCAATAGTCCAGTTTGGACAAGACAAGAGCCTGGACTAGAATTTGCGTGGAGTGCTCTGATAGGAAAGGTCTAATTTTTCTAATGTTGTAGAGGATGAATCTACAGGACCGGGTGGTGCTGGTGACATGACTTGTGAAGTCTAGCTGATCATCAATTACCACTCCCAGATTTCTGGCAGTGCTGGACGGTGTAATGGTTGATGGGCCTAGTTGAATGGAGAGGTTGTGGTGGGTCTTTGGATGGGCCGGAATCACAAGCAGTTCTGTTTTTGCAAGGTTCAGCTGCAGGTGATGCTCCTTCATCCAAAGTGAGATGTCGCTCAGACATGCCGAGACGCGAGCAGAGACCGCCGGATCGTCAGGATGAAATGACAGGTGGAGTTGAGTGTCATCTGCATAGCAGTGATAGGAAAAGCCATGCTTCTGGATGACAGAGCCAAGGGATGTCATGTATATGGAAAAGAGTAGCGGTCCGAGCACTGAGCCCTGTGGCACCCTGTATTGAGATGTTGGGACTCAGAGACCTCATTTCTCCAGGATACTCTGAATGACCTATCCGAGAGGTAAGACTTGAACCATTGCAACGCCATTCCAGAGACACCCATCGCCCTGAGAGAGGACAGGAGGATGTGATGATTAACAGTGTCAAAAGCAGCAGACAGATCCAGTAAGATGAGTACAGATGACTTGGATGTTGCCTTTGCCAGTCTCAGAGCTTATGACTGAGAGCAGGGCAGTTTCGTGGAATGACCGCTCTTGAACCCAGACTGGTTCTGGTCCAGGAGGTTGTTCCGTGTGAGAAAGGATGAGAGCTGAGTAAACACAACCCGCTCCAGAGCTTTGGCAATGAAGGGAAGGAGGGAAACCGGTCTGTAGTTTTCAAGCAGAGTAGGGTTAAGAGTGGGTTTCTTCAGTAGTGGTGTGATGCGGGCCTCTTTGAAAGCTGTGGGAAGGACCCAGTGGAAAGAGATGAGTTGATGATGTGGGTGAGAGCAGGCACGACAGATGGAGAGATGGCCTGAAGGAGATGTGTGGGGATGGGATCCAGCGGGCAGGTAGTAGGGTGGTTAGAACTAATGACCTTGGAAACGTCTGCTTCAGTTAGAGGAGAGAAGGAAGTGAGCAAACACATATCAGGGGTCTGAATGAGCTCGACAGGTGGTGGCGCAGAGAACTGACTGCTGATGGCGGTCGTTTTCTTTACAAAGAAAGACGAAATCATCAGCTGTTAGATCCGATGAAGGTGGGGAGCAGGCGGACAAAGGAGGGCGGAAAAGGTTCTAAAGAGAGTGCGCGAGTCAGGTGAGTTGATTAACCTAGAATGGTAGTAGACAGTTTTTGCAGAGGTGACATCAGCGGAGAAAGTAGAGAGGAGAGAGTGTGTGAGAGAATAAATGTGTTATGAATGGGCCATTGTTGGATGAAGAATGAGTCTAATGATGTGAATCAGAACAACGGTAATGTTTTTGTTTAGAGAAAGTTTGAACAACATGAGAGAGAAAGGTAGCTTCCATAAGCTATTTTTCTAGTTTAAAAAAAAAACAGAGAAGCAGAGAAGAGATTTTGAAAGAAGTGCACACATGTACTTCAAAACACTAATCATTTGTATTTTGTTTAAATGTTTTTGGAGCCTCTAGGTATCGGCTTCCTCCTCTCTCCGGAAAACAGTGCTCTCTCCAAAACTTCATCTGCACCCCACCTCCCACCTGGATTTTCGGCTGAGGAAAAAAAAAAACTGCAGACAGTTACCAGCAGCAGCAACACGGAAGCGGTAAGATAAACCAATTCACACTAACGTTTATTTGTTTTAAATTTTGATCTATTGAGATTGACCAAAAAGGTATTTGTAAAGTGTGTTTGCAAATTGGATGAAACTTGAAATTAATATGAATGTAATGTATTTCTCTGAGGAAAAATGCACAATTGAGAGCGAGGTGGAGGTGGGCGTGACAGACGAGAGGGCACTGAGAGGAGGAGGAGGAGGTCGAAACTGGGTCCAGACGAGACGAGGAATGACCTCAGGACTGACCGCTTCAACTAACAGGTCAGGTACATAAACACATAAACACATATAACTGCACACACATAAACACATGTAAATACAGACACATAAAGACACAGACACAAACACGGACACATGAGACACACATCTACAGAGGAGAATGTGATTTTGGTTTATGAGAGAAAATAATGAGTATTCTGTTAAAGAACAGAGTTGGTGTTGTATTTTATGTGACATAGAAATGTGAACATTAAAGGTTTAAAGAAGTTAAAGGTCCAAAACTTGGATCTAAAATAGAATTAGTGATTGATGTTTTGCTAAATAATGTTGTGTATCTATTAGTACGAAACTTAATAGAGGTCCTTAATATCAGTGTGGTTCAAACACACGATATAACGCCAATAAAAGAATGAGAATGATTACTTTGTAATTGGAAGAGTTTAAATATATGTTTTAAAGTTGAATTGTGCAGAGTAAGTTTATAAAGATAATATAACTTTCTAGTTGGGCCATAAGCTTATATTTAAAAGAGAACAAGGTTACCAGAACCTAGATGAAGAAAAGAGGCATTTATGTATTTCTCTGGTTTGGTTCTAACAAAGTGTGAAAATGGAGAAAGTGGATTCAAAACAACCACTGTTTGGATTCACAGGAATGTTTCAAAACAAGATAACATTCTATGCAAGTCAATGTAACAGGAGCACCCTCCTTTTTTGCTCCCAAGAGCGAGAAATGTTTTGTTTTGGGTTTTGTTTTTGGCTCCACAGACAGTGTGAGCCTTTACATTAAACAAACTTTTAATGTTGAGAAGAATACTGAGTTATGAATGTCAGTGACAGAAACAGATTGCACTAAACTAATGTGTTAAATAAAGTTTGTGATACTTAATTATGAAAACTGTTTTGACCTTCTGACAGGTCTGTTGATATGAATAAAGTCCACATTTGAGTTTTATTGAATCTAGGAAACATGATTTGGTAAACTAAACGATTGAATTAATGAGATTGAATATGGTTTTTGAGAAGAAAAACTTAAAGTTTAAGTAATTGGAAAATTGAAATGAAGATAGTTCAAAATAAATAATAATCATTATTTATTTTGGTACTTAATAATTAAGGTATAGTGTTATCTATACAATAAAGATTTAAACTGTAATGTAAATTGGTAATCTGGTTTTGATGATTAAAAACATATCTATGTTAAAACAGTTCAAACTGTTAAAATGATCTTAAAGGTTTTATTTGAAAAATTAAAGTTAATGAGAAATACGTGAATAAAAAAGATAATTGTTAAACTAACAAGGTGAATTGTTAAAGTTTAAGAGCTTATGCGAATGGCTCGCTGGGTTTTAATCACTGTTCGAAGTGATTTAAGAATTATTTTTTTTGGAGTACTGGGACTAACACAAGGTCCTTTTGAACAGACGTTAGACGTTGTTTTGGTTTTGGGTTTTGACAAACTTTGGTCTTTGTAACCTAAAGAAAAAGAGAATAAAAAGAGGTTGAGATGATACATTTTATTGAATGAACAGTAATGATAATTACTGATTACAATTTTGGTGAATTTGAATAAAGAAAGAGAGACACGTTAATTTTGATTTTACACTTGATGTTTAAAGTTTCTGTTTAACATTGAGTGAGGTGAATTCTTTATGGGGCATCTGAATGATAAATTAGTGGAAACATAAAAATAGTAATTGATGAAATTGTTTTTATGTTACGTTTAAATTAATATGGGAAAAATACAAAAACAAACTGGTTTATTGTATTGAGCACCTGGTGATAAAACTGAGTTTTACAGAGACAGTATAGAACAAATCTATACTGAACACAATCCTAAAGGAATTTTATTAAAAATAAAGCAGAATGTGAGTTGAGAATTTGAGAATTTGAGATGAATTTTATTGATTTTATGTTTAGTCTTTCCTTTTAAACGACAATCACAAAGGTGATGGTGTTTTAGAGGAAAGCAGTGTGAACAGAGCAGAGGCTTTGTGGTGTGTTCAAGACATGCTGCTGTTACTGGTTTAACCCCAGAGAGGGGGGTCTGAACCCAAGGGAGATTAAGAAATTTTGTTTTGAAGTAAGAGAAAAATGTATTTTCTTTCTAAAGAAAGTAATTTGAGGTAAATTAAACAATATTTTGAGAATATTCTAATTTAAAAGAACATGTGAAATAAATTGTGAATCGAAGGTGAATGTTTAAAGGTTTGTGAAAATAGATCATGAGAAACCAGTTCTGATCTATATAAATTATTTATGTTTGCATCAACTGAGTTAAAATTTATCAAATTGTGGATGATACCAATTACAGTTACAGGTAAAGACCTACAACTAATGGTAACTAAAATTAAAACTGAACTAAACAAAGTTAAGTTTTAAATATAACAAACAAAGTGATGCGATTTGGAAAACATAAAGAAGATGAATAATTAGAAATGCTAATTAATGAAATAACAATTTAAGGTGGTAATTGGAAAAAACCATTCTGTTTTGATTTTATTTTTGATTTTTGTTTTATTTTGTTTAAGTTTTGTTTAATTTTTTTTTGGTATTTTGAGCCATGGTTGTGCCACGTCTCAAAAAGGGGGGAGAAGAAGATTTAAACAAAACTGTGTTAAAGTGCTGAAGGGATGCTTGGTTAACCGAATGGTTAGCATGAGGCTGAAACAACAGTGTTTAATACAGTTAAAAGTTTAAATCAAATAATGAAATAAAGAAAGTTGACAGGACTTTTCTGGAGAAGCACTGTTTAGTCTGATTAAACCTTTTCAGATTAAAGTAGATTTCCAGCAGACCATATCTGTGGAAACGGGGGTTTATCTGCCGTTTCAATTTTATGGTTTGATCATTTTAAGGGCTTTTATGGTTTCGTTTGACGAAAACCTAGGAGGCACTTTCTATGGGTCTATAATGTCAGATAACGTTCTGATTTGTTTGTTTGTTCTTTATTTGGATGGAAGCCAACTACAACAAGTTCAGAAAAGGAGTTTTGACAATTAATATAGCCAACACCAGTAAGAGCTAATATTAACATAGTTCTGTGAACTTATATCATCTTGGTTTACACCTGTGAAGGGAAGAACACCTGTGAGCAGGGCTAGTGACGGGGGTCACATGACTTCCTGTGACATCACTCTGAACTTGACAAACGTAGAGATCAGGGACAGGTGCAGTGCAAAGCAGAAGTCTGGAGGTTTTGTGAAAGTAAGACCATTAGACCAGCGTTGCCTGCTGACCGGAAACATGCGTCCTTAAAGGATCCTCGTTTTATTTGTGTTCACATACAATGTGACGGAGAACATCGTGAGTGGAAACTCACACTTTAGGAGCCAAACAGCAGCTCCCTCAGGTTCATTTTAGAGCCCCATTTACATCGACGACAGAGGTGTCCTTCGAAGGTGTCATGAATGAATATAAGGCTAAAATTAAATTAGCATTAGGATTTGAATTTTTACCATTTGGGACAATTTATGAAAATGTGGATTAAATTAAGTATATTTATAAACAACAAAGGTTTATGAATTACACAGGAGATGCTGTAACTGTTAATTAAAACTGGAAATGAGAGAAAACTGGTCCAAGGACTGGACAGAACAAAATAGCACTGAGCATGCTTTTAGCTGAAAAGGGGGGATCTACAAAAGGATTTCCTCCAAAGTAACACAGGACTAGTTACAGCAGAACTAAAGTCTTTAAGAAAGGACTTCAAACTCTAACAGAGAAATTAGAGAAATTAATTTTGGAATAGAGAAATTAATTTTGACCTGGTTTTACAACATATTTGGAAACTGACTGGGATTTTAGAATCTGTATTGAGATACAGTACATGTACTTGTTGTTGCACTTCCATTGTCTAATAACTTTTGTTTGTGTTGCTTTACATGTATCCGGAGCTTGTTGGTGAGATTGATGAATGTGGCCATTGCTGGGTCAACATTCCTGGACATGCACCTGCCAAACGACTAAGGTCAAGGCTTTGACCTCAGATGAACACTTTGATATCTGAGGGACGTTATTGTTTGCATGTACACCAACGGGACAACAGCTCCAGGACGGATCATACTACAGACCTAAGGGCCGTATGGTTCATTGAATTGATTATGCTGAAGAGAATTGATTTTAATCATTATGAATGTGCATATGTCTCACTCCATGTGTTTTTCTTTCGTTACAGGGACAGAAATGGACAGGCAGGGACAGGCCAGAGATCTTGAGTCCAATGGGTTGACCAGCTCAACCTCTGGCAAATTTTTCTACTTTATTTTGGAGTGACACTATGTTTTGATTTATGATTTATGGACATTTATGATTTATGGACTTTAAAGAATTTGACTTTGAAGAATCAGTGCATTACTCTGTGGGTTCCCATTTGATTTGAAACATATTCCATTATAATCATTTGTTGTGTTTGTTTTGACATGTGTTGTAAGTTAATCATTTGAAGTGATTACATACGTTTGATGCTTGATGTTTGTGTTTTGTCACCGCCTTTGGGGCAAGGGGTGGATAGAAGAGTTTTTCCCAGCTTTAGGTCATTTTACCAATGGGTCAAAATGTTCTTCTGGCTAGGTCAACGCCCTGCTGGGTTTTCGCTTCTGTCATAGTTTAAAACTCAAAATCAAGCTAGTAGGTTGTTTATGCTAATTGTTATCAGCATAAAGAGGGGGGAATGTTATAAGAATTTTATTCTTATAATTGTGTATATTGTTTATAGTTAGTTGGTGCTCATAGTTCTCTACAGGTCATGTCAAATCATGTTATGTCCTCCATGTTATTCCAAGCATGGTGTAGACATAACTAAAGACATGGCTTGCCGGAGGACTTCTGCACCTGGAGCCTGGAGCTGGGGCCTTGAGGGGAGGGTGTATGCAAGATACACCTCCCACTGACAGCCCCCACTCCGTGATATAAAATGTAATGTTTTGCTTACCTCTGTAAGCAAAACGCACTATGTACCTTTGTTGTATCTGTGTAATTTGCTTCCCTTGCAAGGAATAAAACCTGGCCTTTCGCTTTTTATAATATAATCTGTCTCCGTGTCTCTCTGGACAATATAAGGATATAGAATTCTTTTGGACATATAGAATTCTTATAACATAGATTGATTAACTTTATAACCGGAAAAGTTACCAAATGTTGAAAGGAGTTTTATTAGCGATGGGATAGAGTTAACCAAATCTGTTAGATATAAAATGATGTCATCTGCATACAGAGAGATACGTATGTCTGTGGTATTTAGTCTGATACCTAATAAATTACTTTGCGATCTGACTGCTATAGCGAGTGGCTCAATTGCTAAAACAAAAAGAAGAGGTGAAAGGGGGCATCCTTGACGGGTGCCTCTCTGAATATTAAACGCACTGGAAACTATACTATTAGTAAGTACCTCAGCCATAGGACACGTGTAAAGTATTCCAACCCATTTGCAAAAAATGTCTCCAAATCCAAATCTACTCAGTACCTCAAATAGGTATGGCCATTCCACCCTGTCAAAGGCTTTATCAGCATCTAGGGTTAGAATGGCGGTATCAGAAGCTCCCTTTTTAAGATGTAAGATATTAAGCAAAGTTCTAACATTATGAAAACCTTGCCTACCCTTAATAAATCCATTTTGGTCTCGATATATAATATCTGGTAGTAGTGACTCCAACCTCTTTGCCAGGATCTTACTCAATATCTTAACATCTGTATTAAGTAATGAAATTGGTCGGAACGACTCACATTTGGTCTTTACTTTATTAGGCTTAGGAAGTAACGTAATGAGAGCGTTCCTAAGAGATTCTGGGAGCATGCCGTTTTCAAAGGATTCTTTAAACATGTTTAAAATTGGTAAGGCGAGTTTTCTTTTAAATTTCTTGTAGAAGTCTATGTTGAGACCATCAGGTCCTGGAGTTCGACCCGCTGCTAAACTATCAATGGACTCTATTATTTCTTCTTCCGTTAAATCTATGTCCAGGGAGAGTTTTGCCTCTTCAGAAAGAGTAGGTATTGGTAAACTATTCAGAAAGGTTGTTTGTGCATCATTGTTTATGTATTCAGAAGTATATAAAGTCCCAAAAAAGTTTTTAAAAGTATCATTTATTTTAACTGGGTCGTATGTTATATTGCCCCTACTATCTTCAATAGCATTTATTGTTCTTTCAGATTGATTTTGCTTAATTCTCCAAGCTAACAATTTCCCTGCTTTTTCACCTTGGTCATAATAATTTTGCTTTAACATCATTAGACTGGCAGCTGCTTTTTTAGAGGACAGTTCATTGTATTTAATTCTAAGGGTTAACAACTCTTGATTAATATTGGAATCACCAACAGATGGTAGGTTCTTTTCAAGAAGTTTAATTTTTGTATCAAGCTCCGACATCTCTCTTTTGTAACCTTTTGATTTGCTACTTGTTACACTTATAAGGACACCTCTGATGAAAACTTTAAAAGCTTCCCATCTAATACAAGCTGAGGTTTGTGTTGTATTAATATCAAAGTACATCTGTATCTGTTGTATGGTGTGTTCACAGACTTTTTCGTCTAAGAGCCATTTAGGGTGAAATCTCCATTTTGGAGGATTACTTAATAGCCTAGGATCAGTGTAGGTAAATAATATAGGGGTGTGATCTGAGATTACTATTATATCATAAAAGCAATCAGTAATATATGACATAAGTGTTACTGAGATAAGGAAATAATCAATTCTGAATAGGACTGGTGTGTTCTAGAGAAACACGAGTACTGAGTATCTTTAGGATGTAATTGTCTCCATATATCTGATAGGTTTAGGTCCTTTACAAAGTAATGAAGGATCTTTCTGGTCTGATTATGAGACCGGTCAGGGCCAGAAGAACGATCTCTAGTTGGGTCAAGTGTACAATTAAAATCCCCACCAATGACATAAAACCCAGAGAGACTGGATAGCGTTAGAAAGAGATTGTTATAAAATTTTGGAATGTCTTCATTCGGGCCATAAATATTAACAAGAATCAGTGATTTAGACAGTAATGTCCCTTGAACAATCAAGTATCTACCTGAAGGATCCTGTATTGTCTTAGTTATTTGAAATGGTACTGATTTATGGATCATTGTAATAACCCCTCTTGCTTGAGAGCTAAATGAAGCTGAACATATTTGGCCAGACCATCTATTGCGTACTCTCCCGATTTCTTTTGGCATTAAATGTGTTTCTTGGAGAAAGACAATTTTTGACTGTAGCTGCTTTATTCTAGTCATCACTTGTTTTATTTTGGTAAGAGTCCGCAGACCCCTACAATTCCAGGAAATAAACTTAACCCCACTAATCTCTGTCATAACTTCTAGCATGAGATAGTGCAATACTCTCCCTACATTTAAAACAAAAGGTTGCCTGTGCCTTGTAACAATAAATGATAAAACTAAAAAACAACATAATTAGAAACATTAACCAATAAAGACATAACACCAAAACAGTGACTTGCCGAAAACCACCAGCAAGTTCACACACTACTTTACTTATAACTTCCCCCATCTAAATGAGCACCAAAACAATAAATCTCCCACCTGGGCTCCGCTGCTTTTACCTTGTCCCCATTGTCAGGAATAAACTGTTGATTGATCGAACGTTATTTACATATTTCGAAGTGTAAACAAACCGTTGATATAGTGTTATATTATATATTCGTCAAAAAGCCTGAAGTTGTTGAAGTTGTATGAAGTTCTTGGATTACAGGGACAAGGAGCGTGTAATGCATGCGGCCAGAGTGAAGAAAGACGTGCTGTTTCAAAACAACCGAGTCATGTTATTTCCAGACCTCTCTGCTGAAGTCAATAAACAACGGAGACAATTCGATGAAGTAAAGAGAAAGCTGCGAGCCAAAGGCCTCATGTACGGATTTATTTTTCCAGCACGCCTCCGAGTGACTGTTAACGGCCAGACTCGCGTCTTTGAAACTCCATCTCAAGTTGAAGGCTTTTTGACAACAGTCAAGTTGTAGAAGCATTTTAAGAATGATCAGTTGTGAGGCTGTAAATTTTTTATTAATTGCAAAGATTTCAAACAAACTTATTTTATGTTGTCGTCATTGTTTGTTTGGGTATTGTTTGTAAAATGTTGAAGAAAATAATAAATGTAATTTATATATGACTGAAAGTGCATTTGAGTATATTTCAATGCGCGGACAGTAACATTACAATAACTATATTCTGGTAGTAGTTATTGGCTGTGTGCTTTCAAACAAACTTTGTCTCTACAGTTCATAGATATATTTTAAGGCTGGTAAAATTAGCCTGTTAAGTTTTTGCGTAATCTTTTTTGTTAATGCACTAAACCAAAACAATTTACACAATTGTTAATTTGACGCGACGCCCTCTCCACACAGCTGAACCTCTTTTCCGTTTCCTGTGGTTAACACAGCTGCACACTTGAGCTAGCAAAAATGCTGCTTTAAGAGATTACAAGATTACCAGATGGTTCCTTGGAAAAGAGTAAAGTAATATGCGTGATTTGACATGGTTACACATGTCTGTGAAGGTTCTCAGACATCCACAACATATTGACAAAAAGGTTTAAGTAAAAGTATCTGGACTCAGTTTTCAAGGTGAAGACGTTTAGTCTCTAATTCCAAGAGACTTTATTAATTCTGAGATCAACTGGTAAGAGAGCTGAGCTTATATCTCTAGAGGGAGGGGTTTGACCTGAAACTAAGGGGCTGTCCACACGGAGACACAAATCACTGTATCCATATACATTTTGTATCGTATTGGCCTTTCGTCCACACGGATCCGGTGTTTTGGGAGACTGAATCCGCTATTTTTTGAAACAGGGTTCTAAAGTGGATAAATGATAATCTTATATATGACTGAAAGTGCATTTGAAAACGATGATGTCATATCACGTGTCAATGCGCCACACGGAACAGCAACAACAATAATGGCGGACTACATGATTGAGTTCGTGCTGCAGAAGCTACTAAGCCTACTAGCTTTATTACAGCAAAATCTATTGCTTCTATGCAGTTGTGGTGAGCAACAAGCGATAATGGACAACACCATCGCCACATGCTCTTAGATCCACGCGAAAGAGAACCAGGAGAGCAACCAGGAGAAAATGAATGGAGAGAGAATTTCCGCATGTCCAAAGCACTCAGAACTCAGTCCGTATATTGAAGAGCAAACAACAAACACGAGGGCACCAATTACTACACTCTAAATATATGACTGCAAAAATTTGAGAACTTGTTTTTATTAGAAAATAAATATTTAGGTCTTCGTCTTCTTCTGCAGCGCAAAGGTCTTCTTCTCCGTGTATAGTGTATATCTGTGGCAGAATTACAGCGCCCCATACTGGTCGGGCATATATACTACATCGTTTTCAGCCGGTCGTGTGTACGCAGATATTTTCTTGAGACGACGCCGTCTCAAGATCGGATAGGGGATGCACTGGCTTCGTGTGGACATAGCCTAAACCTGATGGACCAGGCTGATCTGGTCTCACCATCGTTAGCCATGAAAGGGAAGTGTGACTCCTGATGTGGGAGTCGTTAAGGCTCATGAGCGTTGTTAGTGACACTGCTCCATTCAGGTGCAGAGTGGTAAGTGTCACTGTTCAACTGTGAATATATATATATATATATATAGCTTTATTACAGCAAAATCTATTGCTTCTATGCAGTAGAATGCAATAGATTTTACATGTTACAAATGTTTACATGTTTACATGTTACAAACCAGATTCAGAACACATTGTGTACATGTTATGCAATGGGACATTGTGTAACATAAAATCAAGTGGTGAAGCAGAGAGAGTTTACAACAATTTATGAAAAATACTAGCACAAAAATTTTAAAAAGTAAGAGTAAAAAAAACGCTGAAGGAGCAATTTACAACTGAGAATATAAGGAGCATTTTAGAAACACTGTCAGATGTAAAGATGGGCAGAGGTTTACTAATCTGCAAAAGTGTTGTGGAAAAACTTCAGAAAAAAGAAAGTATCGCCATAACAAACTGACCAAAAACGCTGCCGTCTTCTCTGGCACAAAGCTCATGCTATTGTGACTGTGTCTTTTACTATTGTTGTAAGGCGACCTTGAGTGTCCAGAAAGGCGTTATAAATAAAATGTATTATTATTTTATTCTCTACAAAAATCATTTCTTTGCCCAGAGAAGTCGGTGGGGTTTCTAGATGGTGTTCCTTATCCTTGCAGTGATTTCAGAACAGATTCGATTTGTATATACTTGACTTAAAAATAACTGTGGCACAGAACTCATCCAGTCTCTGGCAGGTTTCCACTTTGTTGAAGCAGCGCCTTCCCACAGATGGAGGGATACAATGGTTGCACCTCAGAGCCTCCACTAAAACACAACACCAATGTCATCTGTTAGTCTCCATAACATTAGCAAAATGTCACTGGTTCAAACAAAATGCATAAATATTAAAGTATTAGTAAAGATTAAATAATCTAGATCCATACTTTTGTTCTGTTAAAGCAATGCTATGCCTAGACATCCTTCTCTCCACACCTCACCCAGCTCCTCTAGGGGCAGCTGAGAGACAGTGCCTCTAGTGTGTCCTGGGCTTGCCACAAGCTCTAATCCTGGTAGGACATGTCCAAAACAGTGTGGAGATGGAACACCAAGTGTGACAGTAAAGGAGTGCCATGCCATTCTGCAAAGGAAACTAATTTTGGTCCCTTGTATCTGAGATCTGGACGTTTTTTTTTTTTTGTCATGACCCACAGCCCATAACAATAGGTATGGGTGGGAACAAAAGGCACAAAGTTATAACTTTATTGTTCACTGAGGTAATCTCCAACTCATGGCGGCTGAACTGGCCACACCAGCTTGCATCTTCTCATTGTGGGTGACCTTGTTCTTGACTCATGAGCTTCAGAACCACTCTTACCTAGGAAATGTTTTCTTTAAAAGACCCTCAACAACATACAGTGGCAAGAAAAGTATGTGAACCTTTTGGAATTTCATGGTTTTCTGAATAAATTTGTCTTTGATCTGATCTTCATCTAAGTCAAGGGTACTGACAAACATAAGTCTGAAAATGTATACAGCAAAAAAGATTGATCTTCCAAAACGTTCACACAGGATAATTTCAGGACTCAGACCTTCTTTATCTTAAGGTGATGACTCAGTAATCTGCATTTATAAAAATGTATAGATAATGAATTCAAAGCTCAAATGCTGTTTCTTATAGGCTGATATTGACACTGGGAACTGAAACTGAATATGTTATATTTGAATTTGAAGTGTTTTTATTTATTTATATCAATGACACACACACACACACACACACACACACACACACACACACACACACACACACACACACACACACACACACACACACACACACACACACACACACACACACACACACACACACACACACACAGTTGTTCCCCTTCGGTCAATGAAAGAAAAACTCCTGCGACCACCATTCCTGCCGGTGCGGTAGGAACATCCCAACACTCCTTAGCCCATAGCCCCCATGGCTTTTGCCTCTCAACAGCCACCCATTGGCTTTTTGCCAAAACATACTGACGATAAGACTAATTCGGACTGACTCTGACTCCAATTAACTGCTACTCCCTTAACAGGGAAATAAGTGAACTTTGAGAAGGAGGGAATATTTGTATTGTATTTTATTGTCTTATTTACACTGTACACTTTAATATGGTAAAATTTTGTGTTTATGACCAAGCGTAAATGTCTTTCAAAATATATGGTGCCATTAACTAATCTTGTGTCTTGTGACTAAATACTGTGGTGTAATATTTTGGATGTTATGTGTTTTAGTTCTGTTTTTATATGAATTGAAAATAGAAAACAATGTATATGGTTTTAAAACATGATTATTTTCATGCACACACACACATACAGGAAAGATCTGGTTAAAGATGGGCACATGAGTGCCTGGTACAAGGAGTTACTGGAGAACTAGGACAGAGGGTTCTCCAGTAACTCTTGTACCAGGCACCCATGATTAGTAGAATGGTCAAGTCTCTACTAGAAGGAGGGGGTCTTCTATCCTCCTGAGGAGCAATCGTAAATTTGTAAACTGTCATGTGAAAACTGTATAAAACCCAAGTTTGATTGCAGACCTTTAGTAGAGCTGGGGATAGTCTACTTGGATCATTAGTTGTTGTTACAATAAAGACTCTATACAGCATTGAAGATGATGAGATCCCTGTAACTGTGGGAGGACACTGCTTCAACAAATTGGAAACCTGCCAGAGACTGGATAATGTGTCAAACTTGCTCTACTGACCTCTGCAACTGACTTCATAAACTTGTTAGGGTTTTTCTATTAAGATGCATCTTTATAACTGTTTATATTTGTTATTTGTTAACTTTGCATTCTACACTGCACCTTAGATTAAGGACACGAAATACCTCAACTGTTGAAACCAGTTAGAACCAGTTGGTCGCTCTGGCCGGACACATAGTGGGAAAACTATTGATACTGTGGCAGGAAGTGCCCTCCTGTGTGTGGTGTGGCCAAAGGTTATGACTTTTAGGGTTTTGAGTTAAACAGAGGCACAAACTCATGGGCTGACCTCATGTTAGCTGCGGTTGTGTAACAGCGCTGTATACCTTTTTTTCTGAGTGGAATTAAACAGACAAACTTTACATTGGTTTTATAGTTTTTATTCTCTTAGTCTTAGCTCCAACACTCGTACCAAAAAAGGCCGAGAGAAAGTGTTTACAGAGTAACAAACTGTCAGAAATACTGCTGTTCATTAGCTTGGGGTTGGGAGTCAGAACACAGTTTTATTGGAGTTTAATTCTGATGTCTGTTTCCCTCGCTGTGGATTACACTTTTGTGCCACTTTGTTGAGTTATGTCTGTTGTAATCATCACCTCCGCCCTACATGTCAACAACCACACATTCAGAGCTAGATACAAAACAAGTACAAAAAAAAAGTTACTTCTTAAATAAAAATGACCGAAGTAAAAGAACTTAGTAACAGTATCTATCCAGTGATTTCATTTTTTTCCCACAGTTCTTATATCACGTTCATTTAGAGACTATGGTGGGGAAAATCCAAGGTATACCGCCCAGGTATTTAGTGGGTTTACCTTTTTTATAATATGATTTTAACATAACCTGTTCTATCTTCAGGACTTCGATTCCCGCTCTGCCCTGTTCGTACTGTCGTTGTGTCCTTGGGCAAGACACTTAACCCACCTTGCCTCCAGTGTCCGTAGCACTGGTGTATGAATGTGTGTGACTGTAGAGGTGTGTTTGGTGATGGTAGGAGAAGGCTGTGAGCGTTGTTTGTATGGCAGCCCCATACAAACCATTAGGTTACACTGGCTCCCGGTTGACGCCCGCATCAAATTCAAAGCTCTGCTCTTGGCCTACAAGACCACTACTGGCTCCACCCTCATATCTTCACTCACTAATACAGACCTACGTTCCTACCAGATCCCTGCGCTCTGCAAATGAACAACGTCTGGTGGTACCGTCCCAAAAAGGTAAAAAAATCACTCTCACGTACCTTCTCTGGCTCTGTTCCACTTTGGTGGAATGATCTACCTGCTGCTACAAGATCAGCAGATTCTGTAGCCATCTTTAAAAAACGCCTGAAAACACATCTCTTCCGTCAACACCTGACTGACAAACACTGAGTTCTACTTCCTTTCTTCAAAAAAAATAAAAAATTCTCTTATCCTTAGCTTTGTATACTGTACTTGGTTTAAACTGACTAGTTTTTTGTGCACTTATGCTTTTTGTACCTTGTGTTGTTAAAATTGCTTCCATTGTTTTCCTCACTTGTAAGCGTCTGCTAAATGACTAAATGTAAATACCCAATTATTATTATTATGCAAGTCCCCAGTTGATTTATAATAAATGATACAATTTTAGAAGTTTAATCAATTTATTGGTTAATCAACATATCACATTTGCATGAGTGAGAGCAGTTGAATTTATTTTTTGTAGAAATGTCCTCAAAAAATCAAAAAGGCCAAGGAAAAGTATTGGGTATATTTTCCAAAAACAAGTATTGTGGATATGTGTTGAATTCAGCTGTTCTGTGGTGTGGAACATCTGACTGAAAACGGATGCCACTGTGTGGTGGTGATGAAGACTTATTGGTAGGTTTTGGCTTTAAATTTGCCCGATTGAGAGCAGGCCGATCCTCAGAGATGCTGCTCTGCTGTGATGGCATATCCACTTGAGCACAGACAGGGCGCTCCTCTGATGTGGGAGCTTTCTGTTGTGGTGCTTGAACCTTAGCAGGTGGATCCAGTGAACAAGTATCTTGTAGTTTGTCTCTGACCTCAGACACAGCTGCTGTAACCATGTCAAAAAAAGGCAGTGGTGTCTTGCTGACGTTGGACGAGTCTGAATTCTCAGTAAGTTTGGACAGAGATGGAAAGTTGTGTAAAACCTGTAGTGGTCATCTGTGTGTGAAAGTTCCTCCAGCTCGGTGTATTTCTTCTTAAGTCCAGAGATCTCTTGTTGAACTTTGTCCATAAGATCTTTGACCCGACGCTCTTCAAGATCCTGTTGGGATCTGATTTGCAGCTCCACTTGAGTCATTCTTTTCTTCACCAGACAGATCAATTCTTTGAAGCTCTTCTCACTGTGTTCCACTGCCGTATCAGCAGAGCGACTGATGTTTTTCACCTCAGTTGAAGTACCTCCACATCTTTCTCTGTGTCCTGAATTCTCTGCTGGATTTTTTGTTGACATGTCTGTAACTCTTCCTGCCACTCAGTCCTCGCTGTAGCAGCAGAAACTGTGTCATGGCCTTTGTGTTCATCCACAGAGCAGAGGTAACAGATAGACTGCTGATCAGTACAACAGAACATATTCATTACCTCATCATGTTGAGAGCAGAGGTTGTCTTGGAGATTTTCAGTGGGGTCCATCAGCTTGTGTCTCTTTAACACAGCAACTTCATAATGAGGCTGAAGATGCTCATTACAGTAGGAAACCAAACACTGTAGACAGGATTTTACAGCTTTCTTCTTCCTCCCAGAGCACATGTCACAGGCCACATCTCCAGGTCCTGCTTGTCTGTGATGAGCTGGAGCAGCAGGGAGTGCAGTCTTCTTCAGTCCTTCCATTAAAATAGCCAACATGGTGTTTTTCACCAGCACAGGCCTCTGGGTGAAGCTCTGTCTGCACTGAGGGCAGCTGTAGCTTTGCTTACTGACCTCTCCATCCCAGTGGGTTTTAACACAGCTCATGCAGTAGCTGTGTCCACAGAGAATAGTGACTGGCTCCTTCAGTAAATCCAAGCAGATGGAACAGATGAAGGTCTCTTGGTCTATTTGAAGTCCACTCTCTGCCATTTTCCTTGATGCAGTGGCACTCCTGTAGTTCCTGTTGTGCTTTCATGCTCTCAGTGGCTCAGCTTTTATTTCTTAGACATGTCGTCGCAACCCCCTGCCCCATCTGCCACAGCAACCAATCATGGAGAAGTAAGACAAGGAAGGATTTGCATTGAGCTCATCAGATCATCAACGGGAGGGGGGTATCACACTCGACACAAATGTTTTAACAGCCCCTCCCCACCACTCATATGGAAATAAAGGGCCACTGCTCACTGAATTCAGATTTGAATGAGCCATTGTTGCAGCTATCAACATTAACTTAAGTCAAAAACCAGCTTTAAAAACAAGAAGAGCCTGTAGCTAGTGATGGGCTCTTTTTCGTGAGCCGTCTCAGCTTAATGAAAAGAGCTTTTGGCTCACAAACGGCTCTTTAAATAATAAATGTTTTAACTATTACTTTGACTATATGTGTGAAAACAGTTCTAAATAAATTATTAAATGAAATTATACTCACAATATCTGACAATTTCTTTAAAAATGCATTGATTTAATACAAAAAAGTACTATTTAACATTTGCATTTATACATTTTTGCCAATGCAATATCAATTTGGCCTTTTTTTGCTACAGACATTGACTTTTGCATAAACTGGTCCAAGACTGCGTTGCTGTGGATTGCGAAGTAGGCCTACTTGACAGAGTGAATACACCTCCAACTGTTGAGGTGATGGCTCCAGGTGCTCCAACACCTTCGATAGTTTCACGAAGCTCCCCTAGCTTCACAATTGGGTGCACAGTTCGCATACACGTGTAGGTTGTGTGTAGAACCGGCTGTTTTATAAATTGTGTGTGCGCATACACACACACACACACACACACACACACACACATACATACACACACACACATACATACACACACACGCGCGCTGTAAATGACCATTAAATTCCCAGTCAGAAGAGGGCCGACATCTTCACCTCCGGCCAATAGAGGGCAGTGTTGCATTCGAATACTTGAGGAAGACTTTAACTAGAAAAGACTTTAATATTTAACTTGAGCCAAATGTTCCTAAAGAACTTTATATGTATATGTTTTGGTTGTCAAATGATGCTCGCTAAGTACTTAAGGTAGCCATTGTATTCTTATTTGTTTTACAAGAGTGTACAAGAGTTTGTTTATTACCATGCATGCTTTTATTTTGAAGTATGGAAACGGAAGTGCAACGGTATGGATATGATCTTGCACTTTCTACATGAAGCGGCATTCTGATTAACGTTAACCAGAGGAAAGATAAAAACATTTGGGTACTTGCCTTGTAAAAATATATGGTTAAAAGGATTTCCTCTATCAATTAGCTCCTGGCTGATGAAGGACACAAGGTACTGTTTATATTTAATTTGTGTGATCAACTTTGAGAGACTTTGAAGTGTTTATATTTTCTACTACTTCTGAAGCTGTGAGTTAACGTTTAATGAGTTAGCATAAATGCAGATTTAGAATGTCAGTTATGTCCATTTCAATTAATAACAATGTTATACATATAAGATGTGATTCATTGTCAGTTTAGGTGTTTTATTAAGTTCACAACATTCTTGTAAATTGTAACTAAAGCAATTCATATATAGTAGCAAAGAAGTTTGTCAATTGTTTTTAAAACTCATTTTGGTAAATGCTTTATTTGATTTAAGCCTATATACTAAAAGTTGCTTTATTGTTACACTATTTGAATATTATAATATATGAATTTATACCTACCTTATTGCAAATGAGTATTGATTAGTTTATAGATTTGTGGACATTTATGTACAATTTGTAAGCAATTGGCTAATAATTGATTTGTTTGTGTGTTTGCATCATTTAGCTCTTACAGTGTTTGAAGAATAAACCCTTTATAAGCATCAGTTCCTGAGAGTAAATTGCATCTTTTCAGCTGGGAATGCTACATTAATCATTTGCAAAATTATATATATATATATATATATATATATATATTCACATTCACATATTCACAGTTGACAGTGACACTTACCACTCTGCACCTGAATGGAGCAGTGTCACTAACAACGCTCCTGAGCCTTAACGACTCCCACATCAGGATATAAGCTCAGCTCTCTTACCAGTTGATCTCAGAATTAATAAAGTCTCTTGGAATTAGAGACTAAACGTCTTCACCTTGAAAACTGAGTCCAGATACTTTTACTTAAACCTTTTTGTCAAGATGTCCTGGATGACTGAGAACCTTCACAGACATGTGTAACCATGTCAAATCACGCATATTACTTTACTCGTTTCCAAGGAACCATCTGGTAATCTCTTAAAGCAGCATTTTTGCTAGCTCAAGTGTGGAGCTGTGTCAACCACAGGAAACGGAAAAGAGGATCAGCTGTATGGAGAGGGCGTCGCATCAAATTTACAATTGTGTAAATTGTTTTGGTTCAGTGCATTAACAAAAAAAATTACGCAAAAAGTTAACAGGCTAATTTTACCAGCCTTAAAATATATCTATGAACTGTAGAGACAAAGTTTTTTTGAAAGCACACAGCCAATAACTACTACCAGAATATAGTTATTGTAATGTTACTGTCCGCGCATTGAAATATACTCAAATGCACTTTCAGTCATACATAAATTATTACATTTATTATTTTCTTCAACATTTTACAAACAATACCCAAACAAACAATGACGGCAACATAAAATAAGTTTGTTTGAAATCTTTGCAAATTAATAAAAAATTTAAAACTAAAAAAAAAAGCACATTACACCCTCACAACTGATCATTCTTAAAATTCTTCTACAACTTGACTGTGGTCCATCGATGCTAAATTCAGTTGAATTAACCCTAACTAGGCTGCACTCAGACCAGGTCTAAACCAGGACTACAATCTGTAAAAAGAATGTCAAGTAATTCTTAAGTTCAAATGAGATGACAAAGACAGCAGATAAAATGCAAAGTGGGAGGAAAGAAGAAGCACGAGAGGCAGTGGAGCACTTTCACCGATCGGAGCAAAAGATGTCACCACAAAATCAAGCTAAGCCTACTAGACCGTTTAAAAAGACATGAGCAAAACCAGGGCTTTTCATTAACAACATAAAATTGTTAAATTGCGCCAGTGTGCCTAATCAAAAAATAAAGTTTAACCGCCCTCCCCCATTGGCACTTAGGGTTAGGGTTATTACAATTTTTTTGGTAATATCTTTATTGGTCATACTGTTCTTCCTGCATGACTCCCCTGTAAAAGAGATTTGCAATCTCCGTAGGACTTTACTGGATAAAAAAAGTTAAATCAATTTATTTTTTTTATTTAATCTTTTAATTAAAGTGGCTAAATGCTTTAAATAATAAGCAAAAGTCAAGCCCTGAACATAGCTAAGAATGTAGGCTATGTGAGAGTAACATGTAGGCTATGTTTGTAGTTATACTTATTAACAAATTGAAGTATGTATTGTAAAAAACATGCTTTTTCTATAGGTGATAGGTCCTGAAATTTAAGAACAGGCATCCATGTTTAGAAGAAGGGACAGAAAATTAGGTAAATACCAGCCAACATATTGAGCAAGCATCTATAAAATTATTGAAAGTACAGGCATTTTGACTGTATTACAAGACAACTTTATTTATGCTAATAAAAATATTGGCAGAGTGGTTAGCACTCCTGCCTCACAACAAGAAGGTAGTTGGCCTTTCTGTGAGGAGCCTGCATGTCCAATGTTACCGTGGGTTCTCTCCGAATATTCCGGCATCCCCCCACCACCCAAACATATGCATGTATAAGTCAATTGGCAAATCTAAAGTGTGTCCCTAGTTGTTAAAATATTTTTTTGTTCAGATTAATTAAATAGACAATGGAGGCCACGCACGATTTAGAATGAATGATCAGGTTTAATTCTTGGAAGAATGAAGCAAAGCACACACATGTAACAATGTCGAGGATAAAGTTTGCTTGGAAAAGTAAATAATGAGATTTTATATCCAGCAGTTTAAACAATGTTAGAGGCGTATTTTCATGCCTTTGCATGACAGTGTCATGGCCGTCGTTATGTCACCTGAGCAACCAGCCACCCAGGGCTACACACCTGCGGCCCATTACAATCAGGCAGGTTCATAAGCAGCCGACACACCCTGACTCCTTTTGTCAGATTGTTCTACTGACTCCAGAAGAGCACAGGCAGCGAGATTTATGAATATGGCTCTTGTGCCTTCATGTCATTGTGTCATTGCTGGTTAAGAAATAAGAATTTTGCACATGATTTTGTTTTGTGAGTCTGATTAATTAATACTGAAGTCTGAAATTGTAGATTATTATTTAATTCTTGTCAAAAAGTTACTTCACACACTTTTTTTCCATAAAATATTTGAATATAAATATTTTAACATATGTGAATTTTTTTTTGTTGTTGTTTTTTAAATGTACTTTATGTTGCAGACATCTATTTAGGCCTGTGTGTTTATTAATGAGAGTTATGTCTGAGGGCTGTCATTGAGGACAGGAAGTTTATCACAGCATACCCACTACAAAATTCTAGAGTACATCACTGGTGTAACCACAGTAGAGATCAAGACAAAAAAGTGAAACTGATTAATCCATTTGTAATATTAAAATGATAAAAGACAAGGGATCAGTCCAAATTATAATAAAGATTTTCCACAATGAACTAGTCCACCCATAAAACAGAGCGTGGATCTGCATTGCCCTTTCCTGCAACAAGAAAGAAACAAGACATGGAGAGAGACATGCACAATTAAATGGTTAAAAGTCACTTGGGTGAACCACACTGCCCTTTTCTGACTTTGGTATGATCACGTCATGGTGCCGTGGAACTGATGTTAGACCATTGTGTCGTTGCCGTACATGTGGGCGATGGCGTCCCCCAGGATATTGCCTTGCCTGTTCATCTTTTAAGGGTTGCTACATTGTCCTGAGTATGGCATGTATATAAGTGAGTTAGTAAAGGCTGTATCGGCAGGCTCCAGATACATGGAACAGAGCACCAAGCAAAAGTTATCAGACATGAGATTGCAACAATAATCTGACACCAATTCAGATTTTAAAATCCCAGCCCACTTTCCAAATATTGTCAAGCCAGGAGAAGCTTACTTGGCTTTCTTGGCTCCACACTGTGTGGTGGCAGTAGCTCAGTGGGTAGAGTGGTCTTCTTTCAACCGGAAGATAGGCGGTTCAATTCCCCACTCTCCCACAGTTCATACTGTTGTTGTGTCCTTGGGCAAGACACTTAACCCACCTTGCCTCCAGTGGCTGTAACACTGGTAATTACATTAGAACAATGTAAGTCGCTTTGGATAAAAGCGTCAGCTAAATGAATAAATGTAAATGAATAAATGTGTGCACAATTTTTAGGCAAGTGATATTTTTGAGGATTAAATTTGTTATTGTACAACTACAGTGCTCTTGGTCAATCCAAAATGTTAACAAACCTTCAAACCTGAATTTTAAGTAGTTTATTACGTTACATTTAAGTAGTAAAAGTGAAGTTTCAGCACACTGCGTTTGATTTAAAGTATTATCTTTTGCTTCACACAAACCTTTTCAAACTTAAAATTGCAGAGAATTTTAAAATAGAATTGAATCTTCTAATTATTTACATGAAGGAAATATATTACTCCTATTAGTTTGAGTTAAAAAATAATAGTAAAATAATTTATATACATTTTATGTTAAGTACCATAATTATCTAAAAAGTTTCTTAAATATTAAATCTTACATCCTTTTAATGCAGAGAAATAAACAGGCGAAAAACTGAGATTACATGAACACCAACTTTTAATAAACATTGATTCAAACTTGCACACAAGAACAAGATAGAACAAAAACAATGCACACATGAACAAAATAGAAGAAAAACACAGTCTAAACAGAGCACAAATCATAATATTACTCAGTAGCGGCTGGTCTATTATGGGCGCTGGGGCGCCGCCCCTCCTACCAAGTAAAAAAATAAAAAATAAAATAATTCAGTTTGAAAAAAACATGACTTTCTTCTGTACGTGTTTTTCACACTAGAATGAGGGGGTGGGGGAGGGGGTCTTTTTGTCTACCAGCTTCATCATGTGCCGTATAACATCATAAATGTGTAGTTTTCTTTTTACAGTCTATGGTAGTTTTATGCTTGGGGCGCCGAGAAAGGCGCCCTCACTATCTAACCAATGGAGCTCTGACATGCTATAAAACGTCACTAAATGTGATCAATTCAACCAATCAGTGACGCGCAGTAATAATCTCCGATGGGCGCTTTGCCTCTGCGCCCATCGGAGAATAACATGAGTTGTAGTGACCACACCCAACCGCGGCGGCGGCAGTGAGATTCGAGTTGACAATGGCGCCGGCCACACGAAAAGAAACTGTAATCTCTTCTTCAAACTCCGTTTGAAAGAAGACCACTGGCTGAAAAACACCATTACAATTGGTAATGCACAGTCTTCTTCATCTAGTTGTTACTCCATGTAATAACAGCGGCTATTTACCTCTTTGTGTTTATTGAATATTGACGCAAATTACAGCAATTATAAGTTCACCTTGTATGACTTGGTTTCCTTGTATGACATGTATGACTTGTATGACTTGGTAAGACCTTGTCTTTGAAAGAACAATATTTGAAATGTACAAGGACATTCTAAATTCATACTTTAATAATTACATTAGATGCTATTTGTTTTTAAATCGTTACTTTGGTGTTAATGTAATAAATAAACAGCAGAAATCTCCCTCAGCCCCCCCTACTTTTTCCATCACAAGCCGCCGCTGATATTACTACTTTTCTAAATGACCAAAAGCAGACACCGCTTCCTTTGTGTTCAACAGTTACTCTGAGAAAGAGTCGTCTGCCGCTGCTGCCGTGGATGGGCCAGCTGCACAATCAGCAGTTGCCTGCTGAATGGAGAGCAGAAAGCCATCTATATTGACACGCATGTCAAAACATTGTGAATCCAAAAAATGGTCCTCTATGGCCTCTGTGTCATTGAACAAACCACTGAGTCCAGCATTTTTTAGATGGGATGAGAGAGCAGAGTTCGTTGTTAACACCATAGTTTCTCCTTTCATTGACAATACCTTTGCATTGCCCCCAAAGGATGGAAAGAACGAGGTGGACACCTGCTTGAGACGGCAGCCCTCACATCTGTGCATTTTGGACTTTTCTATAAAGTCTTTTTGCCTCACCTGGCAGCTCGGGCACTTTCTTTGGTTTATTACCTCGATGCCGTTTATGGTGGCGCTTAAAAGTTCAATTTCTTGCTCTCCTGTTTCTCCCTCTGCCACCTCCAAGTCAGGAATGTGCTCAATCACACTGGAAGGTCCAGTGCAAAGGTGAACACAGCCGTCTCTCTCACGAGTTGACAAGTTCTTAAATGAATATGATCTTCCGCCCTCCGCCGCCTTAATAAAACTGTCCCAAAGGGTCACCTTGATTTCTCCTGTCCCGTCAGAGATTTTTATTTCCTTCAGTTCACAGTCCGCATCCTTTACTCGAACCACTTTTGTAACGGCACCTTGTGCCCGGACTTTTCCGCGAACCTCTCCCACCTAAACAAACCACAAACACACTGTTAATTTTTCAGACCTTTGGGCCACAGGCTGAAAAGAAGCAGTTGGAGAGCTTTGCATGTGATGGAGCGCTTGCCTAAAAATCAAAGTCTTCTTAAAAGATGCAGACTTTTTCCTGTACCAATGCTTGAAGAAAGTATCTTCTAAAAATTGGCAGTAGGTCTGAGAGTGATTTTGAGTAGATTTTCATCCCAAAAAAGTCCAACTAGCTCATCTTTAATAATACCTGCCCATACCAGTGATGATGGGGACCCTCCAGCTGCCATTCCAAATGCCATCCACATCTCTAACCTTGATAGCCTGACCTTTTTTTTAACCGTGCAATGTCTCCCCAGCCACAAACAAATGTCCTCTGCACTCAGTTTCATTGAACATCCTGACAATGACATGTTTCAGAGAATTGTCAGTCAAGCCCTCAAGGGTAAATGCTGAAAACTGGGGTTTTTAATTTTCAAAACGATTCCAAAACTCCTTCAACAAAATGGCCAACCGAAAGCTCACATCAAAGCCTTTGTAAAAAGTCAGTATGCAGTTTATATAGTCGGGGCTAAATCTTAGGGTTATTTGAATGAGTTTTTTGGAAAAGTCTAACGGTGAAATTTCCATGGGTTGCCCATTCAGTACTTGGAAAGTAAAACGGACGCTGTGGTGCCTCCTCCTTTCGGTGACGGATCAACTGGCGAAGCTGGTCATCTGGCGACATGCAGATGTTTTTGTGGGCGCTTCCTCTCTAGGACCCCACTTTTACAAACCAGGAAATATAGGTATTATTTCGTCTTAAATTACATCGATGTGATTCTTTTTACAGCGGACATGTCTATAATAATGTCTCTCTTAGTGTCGATGCGAAAGAACAAACGTAGACGGCTTTGATTCGAGAGCGGTTTGTGGATTATAACTCGATGTAAACAGGACTGCGCTGTCACCAGTTGATCCAGACGATCTCCGTTTAACTTGCGTAACATGAGAAACAGCCTTTAAATCAAGAAATACTACAGAAGAAATACTACAGAAGGAACACTGGTATGGACATGGTGCTCGTGCTGTGCAACTTCTTTTAAAACTTGTGTAACCTGCAATCATCGCAATAAATCAGTCCAATGAGAATAAAACAGTCGAGGCTACTCTTACCGTTTTTATGTGAGTTCTTGTCTCTGGTCAGCCGAGTCATACTGGCAACTAAAGCTGTCTTTAAAAAGTTGTTTGTCCCATGTGTTTATGACTGACTCTGCTTTATGTTGTATGTTTGTCTCATGTAATGGTGAGCTGAAGGAAACGTTCCACTTTGGTAAAGTTCTATTCTTTTTTGTTCGTTACGCGCACTATAATTAAGCACAAACTCATACATAGATGACCTTAGAGAATAAATAAATATAAATGTAGCTTATGTCTCCCTCTGAAATAATAAAACGTTCTTCTTCATAGTTTTGTAAAACCCCATATTGATGACATTTGAATGTTTGCTTCCGTTATGTTTCTCCCCTTGACCTTTGACATTAGTGAGGTCTGTGTTGGATGTAAGAACTTCCACAGGCCTTAGACATCATGAGTTTACATTTGTTCTTTACAATGAACCTCAAGAAAAATACATTTATCCATTATTTCTCTTTCAAAAGGCAACTCTACTACATTAAACTGGTTCTGACTGTTCACAGGACATTTATACATTTAATAGTGACACTTTAAAGGCTTGAAACAGAAATGACTATAAAACCAATGTTTGACAATGTCAATATGAACCAAATAAAAAACATTTGTTATAAAAACTTTTCAAAAGGTTTATTGAAGAGAAATTACAACAAAAAACCTCCATTACATGTATTTATTTGGTTTAACAGTGTAGACTGCATAACACCAATAAAAATAATCCCAGATTAGCCTGTGTGTGTGTCCAACTGCAGAATATTAAAGTTCACGTGAATCGTTCTCAGGACGTCTTATAAAAGGGATACTTCCAAACCTTCAGGACACTGTCAGGACAGTAGATGCCAGAAGAAGTCCTGCTGTAGCAGCAAGTGACCATCACACTTTAAACCACTTGGGTCTTGTAGATGAGAGCAGTCATTTGATGTCGTCGTAGGCTACTTTGCCGAGACAAAGCACAGTGACAAACTGTAGAGAAAAACGGTTTCTATTTACGAAGAAAATGCGCTCTCCAAGAGTCAGTATGCCGCTTGTTCTAAACACGTTTACTCCGCACACCCTTAAAAAAGCCCAACGACATGCCACAATTCTACTTGAACAGCTCTGTTTTTACTGTTAACCCATCACCAAGCTCATACCAAAGTCTAAAACAAGTTGTTGAATTGTCACAGGTTAACTTGGGACTTAGCCACAAGACAAACTGACTTCAGTGCTCTGCTCTCTCCAACTACTGAGCGAAATTTAATAAACCTTTTTTTTTTTAAAAAAGTACATTGTTCGATTACAAATCAGATTAACAGCGATAAGCAGTTCTGCATAATCAACTATGTTACAGGTACATGTGTTTTGAACAGGCATCGACACAGCCACTTTACCCAGTTAACCTGAGCCAGTTGAATTTGCACAAAAAGATTAAACTAGACAGTTGTCTAAAGCCCTGTTTGCTGTGAGGGGCTTTCTTTTTTTTCTACCAAACATAGCTTTGTCACTGTGGTTCATAAACACTAGAATTTATACATTTAAAAAAAGAAATTCCAGTAAATTTGGCAGAATCAAGTTTATTGCCAGATCAGTGAAAATGATGTGTTTTGCAGATTGAATACAAAAATAAGTTACACATTTAAAAAATATTTTAGTCATCTGTCAAACATACAGTTAGACAATGTAAGGTGCATTTACATAAAGTAGGCCATGTACAGAAGAAAAGGCAAATGACAGGTAGAACAAAAAGAGTCAAATCAGATACAAAGGGCTAAGTGACAGTCAAAGTGTGCGTAGTCATTTGGGGAGGGGGTCTCGGGCGCAGAGCTTATTGTCCTTTAGTACAACAGACATCCATGAACTTAATGGATTGCTGCCCAGAGGTGCAGCTGTTCGGGGAAGGGGTTAGCCCATTTAAGGCTAGCAACCCCCGGTGGGGGGGTGCCCTACACAGGAAAGGTGCAACCATCCCTTACACACGTAAAAAGGGATTACGCGTAGTTACATTTTTGAGGAGGTGCGCGTCAGGGTACGGCGAAGGGTACGACGTATGGTACACGTCAATGCGTATGCTACGCCGTACCTACAACGCGCACCCGACGCAGAAGTATAAATTGGCCTTTAGCCTCTTACTTCACTCTCCAGTTCAGGGCCAGGCGCAACAAGTCATCTGCAAAGAATTTATAAGGGCCGAGCTTGGCCCTGAGCATGTGCCTTGTTGCCCCTGACCATATACTCCTAATTACTGTGACAAGATAAAAGAAAATAAATACTCACAATTGAATGCATTGTTTAGGTGGTCTTTAACCGTGGAGTTTACTCACAGGTTTCTTTGTCATCAGTGACAACTGCTGACAAGGGCGGTGGTGGAGAAGGACTAGGGCAGGTTAGGGTTGTGGCAGGACTACAGTATGTGTGTGGTGTGGAGGAGTGTAGATTTTGTTTCAATTTAGCTGGAATCCTGTTTGTTGGCTCAAAATAATGTGTCAAATGATCTATGTTCACAGTTTTTGTTTCTTTTCCCTATACACATTTTAATGTTACACATTTCCCACGTAGCTCTTTGATAATGTACAGGCCCAGCATGTCCACAGTCATTTTTCCTCCATTACGCTGCTCTTTCCGTTTGTTTTGTAGAATGACCCTGTCTCCAATCTCAAAATTGTCATTCTGGCCAGTTTCTCGTTTGCGTTTGCCTAATTTTTCCTGGGCCTTTTTGACATATTTTTTTTACATTTGTGTAAGTCTTCTCCAGATCCAGCAAGCTTTCAAACAAAATTTCATTTTGAAGAACACAGACAATTCTGGATTCTGTGATCTGGAAAAAAATCAAGATAAACAAATATAATAATCCATTAATAGTCACGCCTTTTTCTTCATAATCCTTTGGTATTTCTGAAGGATATCTGGCAATAACTTGCAAATAACCAATGCCTATTGTAGGAGCCATTAGCTACAAGAAGTGAGTGTCTACACTGACCTAACACTGTAACTCTGTCCCCACACACACCCTGCCCCCACCAAGCAAACATTAGAATTTCAATGGAAACTCTGATTTTGTGTGTGTGTGTGTGTGTGTGTGTGACCCAACTCACTAACATGTCAATGTACTCTCTTGTTTTTCTAAACTATAGGCATTAGTTATTTCCCTGTTAATGTTATATGCCAGTTGACAAAGTATGGATAAAAACATGATAAAACTAATGTTATGCTAGGGGTTTGATCAGGTTAAAAAGTCTGCCCCTGTGATGCGGTCTTACCCTAGTCTAACCCAAGAGACAATGTTTTGCCATGTGGAATCATCAGTTTATTTAATCCCTGTTCTCTCAACCTGCAAACAATGCAACACTTTGAGCTTGGACTCATGTGAAACAGTATAACAAGACCTTTTTGCTGATGTAAGACACACTCTAATTGAACTTTGTTTTAAGGAACAATAAATGAATCTGTTTAGGCAACTGGACCAAAAAAGCTGCCTGCCCTGAAACAGCCTCAGCTCTAGAACTTTCTGAACAAGACATAGTTAATCTATTCACAAATTTGTAACCTGCACATGTAATGCTTTAATTTGATACCATAGAGATAAAAATAGCTTACAATGTGGCTCATTTACAAAGATTTTGGATCTTACTTTAATCAGGTTAAAAAGTCTGCCCTGTGATGCGGTCTTACCTAGTCTAACCCAAGAGACAATGTTTTGCATGTGGAATCATTACTTATACTTGGAATCATTACTTATACTTATGTGATGTGCCCTACCCTGATATATGAAATGTAAACTTACCACTTGGAGGCCATTCTTCACAAATAAAAAAAAGCTGGTTTCAACTAGAAGAAATTGCAGGAGGAATCTTCAGTGTTGTCTTGTTGCTGTCCAAGAAGAAGTGAGTGTCTAATCCTTAACTTCAGGTCACACCCAAGTGTGTGATGTCATCGCCAGATAACCAATCAGGTTGTTTGCCATTGTTTATCGGGTGGGGGGAGCCAACACAGCCAGAAATTTTAGCAGAAGTAAAAAAATGTCTGTGCACAGGCATATTTCAATCCATTTTGGATCCATTTAACATTTACTTGCTTAGTAATATTTATTTATTCAAGAGGGGGATGAGACCAGGCTAAGATCCCAGGTGATGTTTACCCTAGACTCAATCAATTTTACATACGTGACAGTACTTACATAAGTTTGCAGATATATTATAGTTAAACTAGCGATGCGTTATTTAAAACTTTTCCTATGTACTACATTTTTTTAAGAGTAACTGTATTTTTACTTTAGTATGACTATTTTTCTCATTTTCATCACAATAATATCTTATTGTAATAAAATATGTTTAGACAGTTTCAAAGTAAACATTTTTTTAATTGCTTTTCTTTTTAAGTTAAATTTGTATGTTTATATGTGGTAAGTTAGTATGTGTTTGGATAAACAACCAGAGCCTGCAAACATATACCTAAACATATATGGCAATGTGGATCTAGAATCCTAATAGACCAAGGGGGAGGGGTGAAGAGACCAGCGTTACGTGCCGTCGGCTAGTCTAGGAAAACTCACAGCACAATAACAACCGGAAACACAAGGAAAAGGCTGGCGAGCTTGTGCCTTCTGGCCGCTTAGCATTTATTAACAAATATAAACAAAAACAACTCCATAACAAAGCAATCAAACGCCGCGCCGCTGGTGTGTCACTGAACCCATGGCTCTCCTGGCTCTCCTGGATTTCCTGGGTCCCTGTTGTGTAGTGGCGTTCTTCCTTTTATAGGCCGCTGATTACATTCACCTGCCAGACACCTAAAGGCGGAGACAAAAGCAAAAAGAAAACAAACAAATGGCACGAGGGCCATAACACTTCCCATAAAATTCCTCTCTCTGACATACCCCCAGCACCATACCATCCCAGCCTACAGTTAGACACCTGTCATCTGTCTCTGGACAGAGCATCTGCCACAATGTTTTCCTTCCTTCTTGTGTTTGATGCAAAGGTTGTACTCTTGTACCATCAATGCCCAGCGATCAACCGCTGATTATGGTTGTACATTTGAGCTAAAAACACCAGAGGATTGTGGTCAGTGAACACAGTGACAGGTATGGTTGTGGAACTCACGTATACATTGAAGTGCTGGAGGGCGAGTAACATAGCCATGGTTTCCTTCTCAATGGTGGAATAGTTCAGTTGATGCTTCTTGAACTTAGCTGAGAAGAAGGAAATAGGATGGGACACACCCACATCATCCTGCAGCAGCACAGCCCCAGCTCCAGAAGCACTGGCATCAACTTCCATACAAAAAGGTTTGGTGTAATTTGGAGCTGAAAGGACAGGAGCACTACAAAGGAGGGATTTTGCTGCTTTAAAGGCATGTTCACAGTCCTCGGTCCAGGTATACGGAACAGACGGACTACACAGAGCGGTCAAAGGAGCAACTAAGACCGAAAAGTTTTTACAAAAACACCGATAGTAACCGGCGAGCCCCAAAAATCGTCTCAGTTCCCTCCTCGTGGTAGGAGTGGAGTAGGAGATCACGGCCTCCACTTTAGCATCCACAGGCCGCATTGGCCATGTCCAACTATTTTACCCAAGTAACGGAAGCCTTTCCAAACTCACATTTTTCCAGATTTAATGTCAGGTTTGCCTGTGACAACCGCTTAAAAACTGTGGTTAAGGTAGATACATGTTCACCCCAATTATCAGAATGCACCACTATATCATCCAGATATACATTACAGTGGGGAACATCACCAAGGACTAAGTGCATCAGGCGTTGAAAGGTAACAGGGGCATTTTTCATGCCAAAAGGCATTACCGTACTGCATGAAATGGTCAGGGTAAAAAGCAGATATATCGGACGCTCTAGGTGTTAATGGGACCTGCCAATAACCTTTCAAAAGATCCAATTTTGTGATTCAAGATTCAAGATTCAAAGTGTTTATTGTCATGTGTACAGACAGAAAGCATGTTTCCTGTACAATGAAATTCTTACTTTGTCCACAGTAAAATGTCACACAAGTAAGTAAAAATAAAAATAAGACAAATATACAAGTGATAATAATGCAGTACAAAAAATACAAATATACAAAAAAAAAAATACAAGAGGGCAAAAGGAGTAAAGTAGTAAAGTGAGGTAGTGCAGTTGTGATGGTGTAAAGTGACGTGTAAAGTAAAGTGACGGTGTAAAGTAAAGTGAGGTAGTGCAGTAGGTAACAATTGTTCATGTAATGTTGTGATTGTGATTGTAGACTCCTATCTGCTGTTTAGGAGTCTTATGGCAGAGGGAAAGAATGAGTTCATCATTCTGGAAGTCCTGCATTTCACACTTCTGTACCTCCGTCCTGAGGGTAGAAGTGTGAACAGACCATGTTGGGGGTGGGAGGGGTCTTTGAGGATGGAAGCAGCTCTTCTGTGGACTCTGCGGTGGTAGATGCTCTGCAGAGAGGGCAGTGGAGTCCTGGTGATCTTCTGCGCAGTCTTCACCACTCTCTGCAGGCGTTTGCGGTCCATGACAGAAGTGCTGCCGTACCACACAGTGATGCAGCTGGTCAGGACACTCTCAATGGTGCAGCTGTAGAAGTTGCTGAGGATCTTGGGCGACATGCCAAACTTCCTCAGCCTCCTCAGAAAATACAGCCGCTGTTGAGCCTTCTTGACCAGCTGCGTGATGTGAGGTGTCCAAGTGAGGTCCTCATTGATGTGGACACCCAAGTATTTGAAGCTGCTCACCCTCTCCACTTCAAGTTCCCGGATGAACAGTGGCTGAGGCGTTCTCCTCTCTCTCCTCATGTCCACTATCATCTCCTTTGTCTTGTCCGTGTTGAGGGTGAGGTTGTTGTCTTCACACCATGACACCAGACTGGCCACCTCCCTCCTGTAAGCTGCCTCGTCACCGCCAGCGTCGTCCTATCACTGCGGTGTCATCAGCAAACTTCAGGATGATGTTGTCCTTGTGAGAGCGACACAGTCGTAGGTGTACAGGGTGTAGAGGATGGGGCTGAGTACACAGCCCTGTGGAGTACCAATGTTTGTGATGGTGCTGGCTGAAGTCCTATTACCAATCCTGACAGACTGAGGCCTGCCAGTCAGGAAATCTAGGAGCCAGTCACAGAGGGTGGGGTGCAAACCAAGTGTGGACAGTTAGTGGGTGAGTTTGTGTGGGATGACCGTGTTGAAGGCGGAGCTGTAATCTATAAAAAGTATCCGTATGTATGAGTCCTTGTTCTCCAGGTGTGAGAGGGAGTAGTGGACGGCAGTAGCGATAGCATCCGAGGTGGACCTGTTGGGTCGGTAGGCATACTGCAGGGGTCAATGGTGTCGGTATGCTGCTCTGAATGTGGGCCAGCACCACTCTCTCGAAACACTTCATAATGATTGGAGTGAGTGCCACTGGCCTGTAGTCATTCAGGCAGGTGGGTGGGTTCTTCTTGGGCAGGGGGACGATGGTCGTGGTCTTAAAGCATGATGGTACAATGCGCTGGCTGAGGGAGAGGTTGAAGATGGAGGTGAAAACATCAACCAGCTCGTTGGCACATGCTCTGAGGGCCCGCCCAGGAATGTTGTCTGGTCCTGCT
Source organism: Perccottus glenii (assembly GCA_024416835.2). Classification (NCBI taxonomy): domain Eukaryota; kingdom Metazoa; phylum Chordata; class Actinopteri; order Gobiiformes; family Odontobutidae; genus Perccottus; species Perccottus glenii. The sequence goes on from JALDQB020000063.1 coordinate 49,807, forward strand.
GCTGCGGGGTTGATCTTCCTCAGAGCTCTGTGTACCTGTGTTGTTGAGATGGTTGGTGGAGGAGGGGGTTGGGTGATCCAGGTGTGTGTGAGCTCCTCTCTGCAGTGTTGCTGGGAGCCTCAAAGCGGGCGTAGAAATTGTTGAGGTCATCCGGCAGGCTGTCTGTTGTGGCGATGTTGTTGGTGGTGGTCCTGTAGTCTGTGATGTGCTGCAGGCCTTGCCACATCCGCCCTGAATCCGCAGTAGAGTAGAAGCTGTCCAGCTTCTCTCTGTACTGCCTCTTGGCCGCTGTGATGGCTTTTCTCAGTCCATACTGCAGCTTTGTACTCGTTCTCATTGCCTGATCTAAGTGCAAGAGAGCGAGCACGCAGCATGTGACGTACCTGACTGTTTATCCAGGGCTTCTGGTTGGGAAACTTCCTGATTTGTATGGTGGGCACGATGTTATCAACACAAGTGCTGATGTACCCAGACACATACTCAGCATAATCCTGTACACTGATGGAAGAGTCCTCCACAGTGGCTGCAGCTTTAAACACATCCCAGTCTGTCAGTGCAAAACAATCCTGCAGGGTGATCTCGCTCTCCGGGGTCCAGAGTTTGATCTGTTTGGTGACAGGGTGTGCTTGTTTCAGTCTTTGTCTGTAAGCAGGGTACAGGAACAAAGAGATGTGGTCCGAGTGTCCGTGGGGCGGGTGCAGCCCTGTATGCACCACGTATGTTGCTGTAGACGCGTGGTCAAGAGTGTTTTTATCACGGGTGGGAATGTCAACATGCTGGTGGTATTTGGGGAATACAGTCCGCAAACTACAGTGGTTGAAGTCACCAGCAACAATAAAAACAGCGTCAGGATGAGCCGTTCTAACGCGCTGATGACGTCCATGGAGTTTGCTGAGTGCTGCTGTGGCCAGCACGCGGGGATGTAAACAGCGGCCAAAAACACAGCGTAAATTCCTCGGTAAATAATACGGACGGCACTTTAGCAGTAATAACTCCACATCTGGTGAACAGTGCTTGTCAACAGTCTGTATATCTTCGCACCACGAGTTGTTTACAAACACACACACACCCCCGCCTTTAGACTTACCGGATGCCGCCGTTCGGTCGCCTCGGTGAAGCGAGTGAGTCTGTAGCTGAATGGCGTTGTCCGGGACCTTGTCTGAGAGCCAGGTCTCGGTGAAAATCAGGGCGCAGCACTCTCTGATTTCCCGATGGGTTGAAATCCTGGCTCGTAGCTCGTCCAATTTGTTTTCCAGGGAACGTACATTCGCTAACAGGAGGCTGGGTAGCTAGCGCGAGCTTTTAGCCTAGCATGTAGCCCTCCCCTCTTGCCTCGCTTGCGTCGCCGTCTCCGAAGCACTCTCCTGGGGTCAGCGAACTCAATGATGAGCAGTGATGTACACTGCTGGACCAATACTATCAAGGCAATCCTCCATGCGAGGCAGAGGGAACGAGTCAGAGACCGTCACTGCATTAACTTTTCGAAAATCTGTACAAAAACGGGGCATACCATCAGCTTTTGGAGTTAGTAAACAGGGAGAACTCCAGGGGCTATAGCTAGGTTTAGCTAACCCGTTCCCTACCAAGTACTTAACCTCCTGCTTCATTACCTCTCTTTTTGCTAAAGGACAGCGATAAGCATGCTGTTTGATTGGGGCGGCTGTACCTACGTCAATGTCATGCTCTAAGACATGGGTACGCGATGGTGTATCTCCAAACAGAGAGGGATAAGACTGGAACAGGTCTATGATGTCTCCTCTATGTTCCTCCAACAGGTATGAGAGCCTAGAGTCTATGTGAGACAAAAACTCAGAGTTAGACAACCGTCCACATTGTTGACTAATACAAGGCTCTACCCCGTCATCCTCACTTTTCATCACCTCAGAACATATCATAGAAACAGGAACAGGCTGCTCTGAAACCACTGTTCTTTCCCCTTCCCTTACATAGAATGATTTCAACATATTAATATGGCACAGTCTCATTTGGCACAGTCTCATTTTCCTCCTCCGGTCAACTACATAAGGTCCAGCGAAACGAGCTGAAAGAGCAGAACCAAAGCTTGGAAGCAACACTAAAACCTTATCACCAGGTTTAAATTGACGTTCAACAGCTTTCTTATCAAAACGTGTTTTCATACTGGACTGTGAGGAAGAAAGAGCTTCTTTGGCTAAGGAAGTAGCATACTGTAACCGCTCCCTATGCTGTTTAACCAAGTCCGACACGTTACCTTTTAGAGGAGAGTTAGACAAAAACTGGTCTTTGAACACCTTCAACGGACCACGATATTGTGTCCAAACACTAGTTCAGCTGGACTGAAACCTAGGGACTCCTGAGTAGCATCCCTTGTTGCAAACATCACAAATGGGACTCCCTCATCCCAATCTTTTCCAGTATCATAACAATATTTACTGAGCATTGACTTAAGGGTTTGGTGCCAACGCCTAGTGCACCCTGAGATTCTGGATGATACGCACTAGACACTGCATGAGAAATACCAAAACCCTGTAAAGTCTGTTTGAAAATCTTTGAAAGAAAATTGGTTCCCTGATCAGTTTGTACTATTTTAGGCAGGCCAAAAGTTGTAAAAACTTCGTAAGGGCTTTTGTAATAGTTGTTGCAGTAATCTTGCGCAATGGGATCGCTTCAGGAAAACGAGTGGACACACACATAATTGTCAGCAAGAACTTATTTCCTGATTTTGTTTTTGGTAGAGGACCCAACACGGTCAACTATTACATGTTCAAATGGCTCGCCAACAGCCGGAATAGGACAGAGTGGTGCAGGAGGTACGACTTGGTTTGGTTTACCTACAGACTGACAGGTGTTGCAAGTCCTGCAAAACGAACTACATCAGCTTTTAACCCTGGCCAAAAGAAATGCTGTAGGATACGATTGTACGTCTTAGTCACCCCAAGATGACCAGCCCACAAGTGTTCATGAGCTAAAAATAGCACCTGCTGTCGATAATCCACTGGAACCACTATCTGAAAAACTGTACACCAGTCCTTTGAATCAGTATTTTCACATGACCTTGGAATCCATTTTCGCATTAACATGCCCTTGTCCATAAAGAACAACTGTGGTGTTACTGACTGTTCAGTTGAATTTTCAGCTGCAGCAAAACATTTTTCTAAAGATGGATCAGTCTGTTTGGCCTGAACAATAGCTTCACAGGTCATCGGTGGTGACTTTTGTGGCCTCTCTGGTTCTACAAGCATAGCTTTAACTTTAGACTGATTCTGATTTTTAAAATCACCTGTAGGAGCACCTTTCTCTTCCAACAGAATAGGGGCCAACACTGAATCGCCCAAATTAATATCCTCCTCGGCCAATTTACGAGCCTGAGCTCGAGTCAACACACAAACATCAAATACTTTCGGATGGTTCTTGGCCAAGTCATCTACTTCAGAATCAAGAATGGGCTGACTAACAACTTCAGGAGAAGGATACACTTTTCCACCAGCAATATCATTCCCCATGATAAAATCCACCCCTTCAATGGGAAAACTATCACGGACAGCTACTGAAAAACAACCACTGGCCAATTTTGACTCAATGTGGACCTGGTGGAGAGGAGCAGGTATATAGCTCATGCCAATCCCCCTGACTATAGCGCTTGAATTACAGTCAGACTTTGAAGATAAAGGCAGTACACCCGATAAAATGAACGACTGTGAACCCCCTGTATCCCTCAGAACGGTAACTGGACGCTTGTCCTTTTCCTCTCCCACCATTGACACAAAAGCCTCAAAGATAAAAGGTTTAAAACATACATCCGGTAGTTTTGGAACACCCAACTGGCTTTCCCCAGAAGCCTGGGTGCCAGCAGGAACTGTTTGAATCAACCCCACCCCTTTAGCATGTTTTGGAACAGGCTGTTTGCGTCTTAATGCATCACATTCAGCAATAAGGTGACCAGTTCTGTGACAATAGAAACACTGTTTTGGCCTTTCCTTTAGACGCTGAATTTAGAAATTCACGCTGAACTGGTTTCTCCTGGAGTTTTGGTGCTGTCTCATGCTTAAAAAACGCATTTTTATGTGTTAGAGCAAACTCATCAGCCAAGACTGCAGCTTGCTGTAAAGTTGCGACTTTCTGTTCATTTAGATAGACAATGATGCGTTCAGGAAGGCAGTTTTTAAAATCCTCGAGTAGCATTAATTCGCGCAAGGAGACAAAGTTATTGCTTTTACTCGCTGAACACCATCTGTCAAAAACTATGTTTTTTTCACGAGCGAAGTTTACATAAGTCTGGTTTTGTGTTTTTTTAAGACTTCTAAACCTCTGTCTGTAGGCTTCTGGGACCAGTTCAAAAACATTAAGAATGGCACCCTTTAATTTTTCATAATTCAGACTATCTGCAACAGACAATGAAGCGCAAGCTTCCTGAGCTTTTCCACTGAGTTTACATTGCAGCAGAATTGCCCATGCATCCTTAGGCCAATGCAAAGCAGCAGCAATACGCTCAAACGCTCCAAAATATGATTCCACTTCTGTCTCTCTGAAAACTGGCACCAACTGGATGTTTCTACTGACATCGAATGCATCAGAGGAAGTGGATGAAACTGGTAACTCTGTTCTACCCCCTTGTAACTCCAACTGACACATTTTAAATGCTGCCTCATTCTCCAACTTTTTAATTTCAAGCTCTTTAGCAGTTAAAGCTTCAATTTTCTTAAGCTCCAACTCCCTAGCTGACTCAGCCTCTAATTTTTTCAACTCCAGCTCAGGTGAAAGGTGAAACTCGCGCTCCCTCTCCTCCTTTTGAATTTTTAGCCGAGTTATTCGGACCTCTAAACGAGCATCAACTTTTGAACTTGGGGTGGATTCCAAGCTAAATCCTTCAAATCGAGGTAACGTTTCCGGTCTCTCCTCCACTACACCAACATGCTCTCTAGGAATGGACCCTACCTGCGCAGCAGCGCCGTCTAAAAGACGATGACGCACGGGGGATACCCCAGCCCCTCCCGCCTTCACATAAGAAGGATCGCCAGACTCTGGTAAGGACAACACACCCCTACTAACCAAGGCATCCAACAATGCTCCTTTCAACTCCTCCTTACGCATAGCGCTTGAAACAGAGACCTCATAATAACTGGCAATTTCACACAGGTCACTTTTCCTACATGTCACAAACACAGCTAAAGTAGGCTTAGCAACAAAAGCGTCTAAATTAAACGTAGCCATCACTCCCCAGTTACGGATCGCCACTACCCGGCTCAATCAGCTGATTAGGTTCTTTCTGATTAAGCTACACCTGTGTCCAATTGGAGTTCCCAATACGCGCTCCCGCAAGACCCAAATGCGCACGCTCCAACTTCCACACACCCACAGACACAATCCAGTGAAACAAACAAGTTGGATAGGACGTCATGCACATAACATAATCTTCCCAGATCCCTACCTATCAAAAAAGCTTAGCCTGTATATCTTCCAGAGCTTGCCGGGCTCGAGGCGACTTTATAAGGCTGAAACACAGCGCCCAAAGCCCTGTACGCCTGCCCCCGTCAGAGAATAATCTCCGCCCAGGATTCGCTCCAAAAATAACAAACTAAAATAAAAAACGGGAGACCGATGGAATGACTGCAACAGTCAAGCTGGACCCCCCCTAACCAATCCGTGGAAGTTATGTTTCACAATGTGCAGACCAAACAAAAAAAAACCTATCCACTCACCAAAACAGATTAAACCCCGAACTACACACACACATACCGTTTCCAGGATCCCGGACGAGCCCCCATTTGTTACGTGCCGTCGGCTAGTCTAGGAAAACTCACAGCACAATAACAACCGGAAACACAAGGAAAAGGCTGGCGAGCTTGTGCCTTCTGGCCGCTTAGCATTTATTAACAAATATAAACAAAAACAACTCCATAACAAAGCAATCAAACGCCGCGCCGCTGGTGTGTCACTGAACCCATGGCTCTCCTGGCTCTCCTGGATTTCCTGGGTCCCTGTTGTGTAGTGGCGTTCTTCCTTTTATAGGCCGCTGATTACATTCACCTGCCAGACACCTAAAGGCGGAGACAAAAGCAAAAAGAAAACAAACAAATGGCACGAGGGCCATAACAACCAGGCTAAGATCCCAGTCGATTTTTACCCTATTCTCAATTAAATTTACATAGTTTACAGTAAAGTGGTTACACTTAGTAGTGGCAGTACTTACATAAGTTTGCAGATATATTATAGTCAAACTAGCGATGAGTTATCTAAAACCTTTTCTATGGACTACATTTTTTGACAAGTAGCTGTATTTTACTTTAGTATACTGTTACAGTACTCTTTCCACCACTGGTAGATATGATTCTGGCTAAGGGTAACATATAGCCTAGATTCAAGCCTTTCACTGGTGTTTTGTTTTGCAATAAAAACAAAAGTCACATTAAAGGTATGTATAAAATATATTTTTTATTTGCAAAAAAACACAAAACATCCAGCCAATCCAGCTCCAGGACACAGATGTAGTCTTGTAACATAAAGAATCTACTGGTGAATGAATGGCCTGAGGTGTTCACTCATCCAGCCAGTCGAGGTCCAGTCCTACTCCTCGAAAAGACTTGCGCTTGACTCCGTAGTCAAAAAGGAGCTCCTCACACAAAAGAATGTCTCTCTTTGCCTGGAACAGAATGACATCCCTCTGTCCTTCAGGAAAGTTCATGATGCAGCTGACCAGCCTCAGGTTTGGTCTCTTGGAAGAATGATTGATCTTCCTGCCCATGGTGCTTTCTGTTGGGTGACACTCGCAAGGGAAAGTCTCAGCGTCCACACAGAGGTCCCGACCAGCATGGTGGAAAAAAAAAAGGTAGCCCGTGTCACCCTTGATGGACTTGAGTAACTTCCGGCCCTCTGCTCCTGTGATTACCTTGCCATGGTAATCACAAACGATGGAGCCCATTGCAAAGGCTTTGGTGGCAACAACTCCAGTAGTCAAAAGAAGGTGCAATTAGGATTCACTCCAGAAATAAAAATATCTGCTCACAAGACAAAAATGGTGTGTATTTTTATGTATTATGTTTACATACCTTGTCCTTTTGCATCAAAGTCCTTGAGCGCCAGGCCTGTCCACTTTTGTTTCTGGACCATTGTGATGATCCTTGGATCCGACTCCACCTGCAACCTAGTGACGGGTTTCCACTTAGCCACTAGGTCCTGGGGTTGAGGACAGTTGCCAGTCCAACCCTCTTTTTGGATCATCAGTGACATCTTGCTGACAGTAGGGGGGCGCCTTGAACACTGGGCTGTCAAAGACAAATGTTAAATTAATAATCATTCATATTCCAAAAAATGGGAATTATGTTACTTTGATTACTGAAATACGTATTCATTTTTAAAAATAATAATAAAACACATTAACTCACCCAAGAGGTGCTCCTACCGTTTGGCAAGCTGCACAGACCTCCACCTGCTGTAGAACACTCTGTCAGGTGGAAATCCTGCAGCAGTCCGCTTCTTTTTCGTGGGCGGGCTGCTGCTCACCGCCGCTGGAAACATCAGGAGAAAAGCACCAAAGTCCCTGTCTTCCTGGTCAGCTGCGCCTCTGCCTCTCTTCTGTTTCCGAACTCTCCTCTCGTCGGCCGGCTCAACAGAAGAAGAGCTGGAAATTCGAGAAGATTTCATGTTCAAAATCTGACAAAATCTATACAGACCTGGGAAGTAGCTGACAAACAGAAAATTTATAATGTTTGATGATTACACATACCATGGCATAATATTGTGGGCTCTTCTGGCTTGCTGGCTCGAAAAGCTTGGCAAGTTGTACCTGCAATGAAGAAAGAATCTCAGATTAATAATAAATGCTTTGAGTGTATTTTTATTACAGAAAAATTTTATTATTTGAACTTTATGTAGTAGATAAGCCAGACTATTAATTCGATCATTTTATATTTCTCAGTACAGTGCATATAAATTCACACACTACTATACATGATTCTGCTAAAACGTACTGTTCATGCAGCCGCCTGAGGTCGTTCGTGACATTGCCAACTGGCACCCCTTGTTTGGACAGGAAAAATCTGCCCTGGTCGTCCACACTGTCCTGCAGACATCCTGGACGAATCTTGTGGAAGTATGTGTCCAGCATCTGTAGATATCAGATATGAAGTTAAAGCATTAATGGAACTTAATCAGAATACACAAATACAATAAACTCAAAATAACATCCCAACAGATCTCCCCTCCACATGGTCTGACCCATGACCTCCCCTGAGGTTATAAATGGCCGACATATGGTCCTCCCCTTAGACCAACCCATGTGGTGGACCAGGTAAGTTTGTAGATAAATAACTAACTAAACTGTGCCAATTTACAATAAAACATAATTAAACAGAAATATAGCGTTTCAGCGTCAGTTCAGGCAGGCCACGTAGTCAAGCTCTGCTGTCAGCTGACACCCAGATCAGCTGATCTGATTGCTATAGCACTCAATTGGTCCGTTCAAACAGGGCGCCTTATTTAAGTGCATTTTCAGTCTGCTGCTTGACTGCTTCCACTGTATTGCTTGCAACCCACCTCCTCCCCGTATTGCCTCCTTAACTTTGTTTAACTTAATCAATGTCATACTGTTTTCATTGATGCATGCTCTGTTCTCAAAGGGGGGATTTTATTTGCTGCTCTCCCAGTTTTAAATGGGAGATTGTCCCCAGAAGCTGCTGCTGTTACCTGACTTTAATGGAGCTCATGAAAGTATGGGTAACTTAGAACAGAGCCATACTGCCAAATGTAACTTTAACAATCATGCAAATAAAAGTTATAAAAATTGACTAAATTTCTATGGTATTTTGACTCAAGTGGTCCTGACTGAACTGTGTGTTGTGTGCTAATTGACTGATTGAACTACATACAAACTAAACAAAGCAACCCGGGATAGTTTAATTTAGCTGTATTGTTAAAATGGTATTGACTGAAACATAACGCATACATGAAATCAAGAACTACATTAACTAAAGTGAGTTATGGGACAACCCCCTTTTGTCACAAAGATTCTCCCCAGGATAGAAAACTTACAGCAGAGTCCTCCTCTGTGATGGAAAATGACGCACTCTGCTTTGTGCATTGCACCACCATGTGAACTTGTCCATCAACATGTGTCTTGTTGATCCAGTCTGAAGCCTGGAAAACAAATATAGAGCACAGTGAGTGATTGACCTTTATACACACTGAGGATACCCTGTCAAGTAAAAGTACTTACTTTACTTTTTGCCAACATTAGAATTTCAATGGAAACTCTGATTTTGTGTGTGTGTGTGTGTGTGTGTGTGTGTGTGTGTGTGTGTGTGTGTGTGTGTGTGTGTGTGTGTGTGTGTGTGTGTGTGTGTGTGTGTGTGTGTGTGTGTGTGTGTGTGTGTGTGTGTGTGAGAGAGAGAGAGAGTTGGGGGAATGCCACACAAACACATGTAGTTAATGTTATATGCCAGTTGACAAAGTATGGATAAAAACATGATAAAACTAATGTTAAACTAATTGTGAGAAGGATAGTATCACTTTGAAGTAAGACTTGTTTCTCATTCCAAACCCTAAAATAGTTCAAGGGCCCAGTGTAAATTTGTCACTTAAACACTTACCAGCCCCTTTTCTTAAGAAGGCTGATAAATTGGTTGACATATGTTGTCATAAAGAGGCTGCTTATTTGTTATAAGACACAGTTAACTGGGTTAATGGGTCACATTTAAAATAAAGCATTACATTTGCACGTTACAAATGTGTAAATAAATTAACTATGTCTTGTTCAGAAAGTTTTAGAGCTGAGGCTTTTTTAGGGCAGGATAGAATCAGAATTTCAGTTGTCATACATCAAATTGCAGCCCTGAATCTTCTCTTTCCATCAAGCCCATATTTTGATACCATAGAGATAAAAATAGCTCACTGTGCAGCGCCTGGTCTTTGATGGGATTCAGCCTGTGCGTCCTGTGCAGCCTCGGGGTCATTCAGGATCAAAAAATGTCTTTCACGCAGGTCTTCCAGAAGAGCCTTTCTAGATGCCTCATCGGGGTACCGCTTGACAATGGCATTGTAGTCCCAGGTTCTGCCTCGGAGGGTCCAGGCCTTCATGGACTTCTTGGCTCTCTCCACCTCTGCTTTCCTCTCTTCATCAGTCTGGTTCTTCATGCAGACCCTCAACAGATGGCTAGGCAGCATTTCCTGTGGCTTGAAACACTGCAAACAGGAAATGATGCGACGATCCTTGTCGCTGTAAGAGAAAGAAAAAGCAAATCAATACAATAACAGGCAATAACTTGCAAATAACCAATGCCTATTGTAGGAGCCATTAGCTAAAACGTATAAATATTGGTTGTCTCCACACATGTGACTGCACTGTTGGTGATGTATGGGCTGTATTGTTTTGTACATGGATTACACTGCGTTTAATAACTTTAAGTATCAATAAAAGAAAGAAGAAATCTAAGATCTGCTTCAGAATAATTTATACTCATCCAGCAGTGAGGTGGCACATCAGCTGATGCATTCCAAGTCTGGATGGCTGTAACACCTATCGTACACTGAAACAAAGAGTCCATTAAAATGCTAATGATTTGGGCCACTGCATGTGTTTGTTTCTGCTGTATGGCCGTCCCCCGAATCTCTCACACACACAAAGAGAATTTAGCTGTACTGTACACTAAGTTAGTTTGCAAAAAAAACATAAACATTTATCAACATTTTCATTTAGAAGTTTGGGGTGAATCATTGTTTTATTTCTTTTTTGGAATAAATAAATATTACTAAGCAAGTAAATGTTAAATGGATCCAAAATGGATTGAACAATGTCTGTGAAGAGTACATTCACAGAAATGTTTTAACTTCTGATAAAACTTTTGGCTGTGTCTGAACAAGACATAGTTAATCTATTTACACATCTGTAACCTGCACATGTAATGCTTTATTTTGATACCATATTTTGTAAATAGTCAATTTAGCTGTACTGTATACTAAGTTAGTTTGCAAAAAAAAAAAAAAAACAGTTTGTTCAAATTATGCCCAGATGATGTGCCCCTACCCTGATATATGAAATGATGTAAACTTACCACTTGGAGGCCATTCTTTACAAATGAAAAAGCTGGATTTCAACAAGAAGAAATTGCAGGAGGAATCTTGTTGTCTTGTTGCTGTCCAAAGAAGAAGTGAGTTTTTAATCCTCAACTTCAGGTCACACCCAAGTGTGTGATGTCATCGCCAGATAACCAATCAGGTTGTTTGCCATTGTTTATCGGGTGGGAGGAGCCAACACAGCCCAAAATTTTAGCAGAAGTAAAAAAATGTATGTGCACAGGCATATTTCAATCCATTTTGGATCCATTTAACATTTACTTGCTTAGTAATATTTATTTATTCAAAAAAAGAAATAAAACAATGAAATAAAACACAAAGCAAATTTATCTGTAATGTACACTGGTTAGTTTGCAAATATTTACAGAACAGCATAAGTGTCATAAGTATTGTTTGGCTAAGCACATATCCATACATGTACATACATAAGTTTGCAGATATATTATAGTCAAACTAGCGATGAGTTATCTAAATTATTTTACAGGCAAAATATTTTCTCTTGGGTTAGACCAGGGTAATAGCATCACATGGGCAGTGAACCGGATTTAACCAAGCCCCTTTTCTTAAGTAGGCTAAATTAATAAAGAAGGATAAATTATTTGACATGTTGTCGTAAAGATGATGCTTGTTTGTTATAAGACACAGTTAACTACTTATCAACATTTTCATTTAGAAGTTTGGGGTGAATGATTGTTTTATTTCTTTTTTGGAATAAATAAATAAATATTACTAAGCAAGTAAATGTTAAATGGATCCAAAATGGATTGAACTATGTCTGTGAAGGGTACATTCACAGAAATATTTTAACTTCTGATAAAACTTTTGGCTGTGAATGTAATATACAAATGTCTCAAACTATAAAAAGAATTTTACAGGTAGATGTACACAATTGTATGTTAGCTTAAGGTAAGGTAAGCAGTAGATTTAAGGTAGTGCAATGAGCATGGACAGTGCAAATAAGTATGATGCAAAATGTAAACAGTTGGTACTGTATGAACAGTTGGTAGCTAAGGTGCAGTAGTGCAAGAGACACATGTGTCTCCGCTGTAACACCCATCGTACACTAAAACAAAGAGTCCATTAAAATGCTAATGATTTGGGCCACTGCATGTGTTTGTTTCTGCTGTATGGCCATCCCCCGAATCTCTCACACACACAAAGAGAATTAAGCTGTACTGTACACTAAGTTAGTTTGCAAAAAAAAAACATTTATCAACATTTTCATTTAGAAGTTTGGGGTGAATCATTGTTTTATTTCTTTTTTGGAATAAATAAATATTAGCTACTAAGCAAGTAAATGTTAAATGGATCCAAAATGGATTGAACTATGTCTGTGAAGAGTACATTTACAGAAATGTTTTAACTTCTGATAAAACTCTTGGCTGTGTCTGAACAAGACATAGTTAATCTATTCACACATCTGTAACCTGCACATGTAATGCTTTATTTTGATACCATAGAGATAAAAATAGCTTATAATGTGGCTCATTTACAAAGATTTTGGCGAGTAGGTCCACAGTAAGGACCTCGAAAATGCATCATTTGAACCCTGATCTCCGGAGCCTAGAGAAAATCAGAATTTCAGTTGTCATACATCAAAATGCAGCCCTGAATCTTCTCATCTTCTCTTTCCATCAAGCCCATACACATTGATATAGACCAATGTTAAAGCTAATAATATTCATTCCAATATACCCTATTCCACCTGAATGCTAGGGGTTTGATCAGGTTACAAATTGCCCCTGTGATGCGGTCTTACCCTAGTCTAACCCAAGAGACAGTTTATTTAATCCCTGTTCTCTCAAACTGCAAACAATGAGGGTCTCTTGGGTTAGCCTTGAAAGGTGTGGAAGTTAACCTGAGACTAAACATTTATCAACATTTTCATTTAGAAGTTTGGAGTTTAAGTATGCAGTTTTATAATATAAATCTTTCAATGGCATAGTATTTACACACATTGTGCTCTACTTGGTTCAAACACTTCTCTATATTCACCAAAAGAGGGCGACAAAGACTTTATTTACAATTCCATGTATCAATGCAGTTCTGGGCTGTAGTCCTGCAGACAGATCTCTTTGGTCGTTTTGACAAGGCCAGTGCCTTAGGTTTAGATTTAAATATCTTACACTATTAAAAAATAATTATAAACTCCTCGCTGGTAAAAACTTTGATAAAGTAACTCATCCAAAGTAATACACCGTAACATATTTTCAACAATTTGCAGCTAAAAAAAAAAGTTTTTTTTAAATCTGGTTGATCATTGACATTGGTAGTAGTCTGCACTGGATAATTTACTGGTACAGGCTTCAGACTGGACGGATGGCCTGTTTTCATAACGGCTAACACCTTGGCCTGCCAGTTAGAAAAGTGTTCAAGTGGACGAACACTTTTAAAACTGGCATGTCAGTGCAGTTCACATCCACCAGAGGGCACTTTTTTTGTCCGGCCACTTTTAAAAGGGGTCTGCCACTTTCAAAAGTGACCGGCCAAAAAAGCTCCCTCTGTTTGTTGTGGCCTGTGCACTGGCAAAAAGTGTTTTTAGAATGTTTATTTTTACATATCTGCAAACTTATGAATACATTTTATTTATTTTAGATCAGTACATTGAACAACTAATCAGCAACTAAGGCTTTCAATTTATTTTATAACTTATCTTTATCTTATATAGTGTAAGATATTAGAATTGCCATCATTACTGCATCCTAATGTAAACCTACAGCAATGGCTTTATCTAAACTGTTGGACTGCCCTCACCTTGAACATCAAAAAGAAACTGGATTCACATAATGTGATGTTGAATGTAGCCACATACAAGATACAGCTCAATCCGAGTAAACAATTATTTATTTGTATTATATATTTTGGCACGCACGCACGCGCGCACACACACACACACACACACACACACACACACACACACACACACACACACACACACACACACACACACACACACACACACTTCCATCTCCACTTGGGGCACAAAGCGGGCCACAAAACCCAGGATGTGGTGGGGAGGTATAGATGCCCTGGAGTTCTCCCCACTTTCCTTTGCCAATACAACCTGAAAAAATAAAACGGACTTTTTAAATACTCCCAATCTGATATTTAAAAAAATAAATAGCTTCACAAATATATAATGAAACGTTTGTACCTCCTGGGAAGGACTTGTAGAGGTTTCCACAATTTCCACATGTACTAATTGTATACATCTGCCGTAATTGCTTTTGGAAATCTGGTCCAAATTTTTTAAGATCTATTACACCTTCAAATACATTAAATACATAAGTGTTAAATTAGTTTGTTTATAAGACTTTAAATCTAGCTTTCATATTACAATTGTAATAGATAGGTCTACTTACTGTTCAGCCATTTGTAGTGGATGTCTTTGAGAAATGTTTCCTGTGTCACAACTGATTTAAACCTTTTACAGGTAGCTGCCACGTTCGCAATGGCTTTGTCTCCATCCATTAGAACAATGTCAGAAAAAATCTTCTGTAGAAGAATAACAAGAACTTAAAAGTGGTCTTCCACTCCACTTGGCTTGCCACTTTTAAAAGTGTGGTAGTTGTGGCTGGTGAACTGGCAAGCCATCTGCCAATTTTGGATCTGGCGCTGCTGAACAAATTATTATTAGTATTTCAAAGGGGTAAGACATGTATGAGAGGTAAAAGAGCAGTTTGGTTTTAATTTGATTCAGCTTAAAAAAATGTTGAGGACATTAAAATTTGTGGTTAGGAGACAGGAGTGAAGTTATGAGGTGAAGAGGTACGGACTAGCAGGTCGAATTGTGTATAGAAGAGTGTATGGTGTGCTGGTTAAAAATGAAAAAGGAAAGTGTTTACATGATTTTAGGGAGACCAGATGATTATGCCAAGTCTGTTTATTCATGATTATGATTTATAATGAATATAGGAAGAGCTGATGCTATATCTTAAATTCAGAGGACAGACATTATGATAGACTTTTATAGGTTTTATGGGTGAATACATAGGTAATGGAATGCAGACAGCACATTTTTAAGACTGAGGGAGTAATAATAGAGGGAAATAATGAGGACATAAAATATACTCATGCAAGAGAAGAGGATACAAGTTTACAGAAATTGATAAGATGAGCTTAAGAGAAACAAAGATTTTGTTTATAAAGAGTGCACTGCATACTTACGTATTTAGATCGAGTTTCTGATGACAGCCACAAAAAAAATTTTTTTTGGACCAGTTTTTATATTGTTTTTGGACCAAAATTTTATATTGTGTGTATGTTGTATGCAGAATGCAATTACAATTCAAACTACAAAAAACACAGTAATAAAAATAATAAAAAATAAAAAATAACCCAAATATACTTCACCTCAAAGTGCCTTTTTCACGCTGGAATGTACAGACTCCTAATAACCAGGACAAGCATTCAGAGTTAGAGTCTTTTTTCTTTTTTTCTTAAAGAACTATTTTTTCTTCTTCATCAGCCCTTTTTTTATTTCAGCATCTGTCTTTGGAAAATCCTATATCACAGAGGGGAAATTAATTTATGTATGGTAACTTTTATTAAAAGAACAGAAACAAAAAAACTTACCTCAATACTGAGGCCTTTGATCATTTGTGTAGCATGATATATTCGGAGGGCCCTACACTGTGTGAGTGTCAGAGCTTGATCAGAAACTTTGATGTTTCTTACCTCATTCTCAGCTGCTTGTTAGTTTAAAAATAAAAAAAATAATTTCTGTAGAATACTTATTATACATTAAAAGAAAAAAATTATTTGTACATACAGAACACACAAAGATGCCACAGTTATCACTATCTCTCTGTCTCCACTGTTGAGGAACAGTTGTATGCCATCCTGTAAGGCCTCCATGGTTTCTGAAAACATTACTGTAGTAATTTTGTTAAATGTCACATCTTTCTAGCAACCACAGTGATGTACACACACGATTGTATTAATTACACTCCTCAGAAGAGCCATGTCTTCATTGCTGATTTTTGAGTGTGTTTTTAATGAATCATATACCCTTATTTCTTTTTTTGTGAAATCCAAAACCTACCAGATAAAAAATAAATTAATCAAGTTAATAATGACTGCATGGTTTAAATGGGACCAATAATACATACTCACAGAACAAAGTGATTCCCTGTCTCCGATGTTTGGTGGCCTACTAGCCTTGGCAAAAATATTCTATCTGCAGTCTGAAAGTGTCCAATTATATTAATATAAAACACATACAGAACATTTAAAATAATGTATTATTTACCTTCAAGTAATTCAACGTGGAATCTTGAACTTGATGATGTGTTAACCAGTCTCGCTCCAAATAACAAAATCAAAGTTTGCTAAACTTACAGACTTAGAAGAGGCAATAAGATATTGATTAGGATGAATAATTTTTCGAAAAAATAATGACACAAAAGATAATAGTTATTTCTACAGCACGATTGAATAATTTTACCTTTGTGCATGTCTTGGCTATTTGTGCCACTCTAAAATGAGCTGCCTAGATAAAATACAATGTCATGACAAAATTATTAAACACACAATGATAATGTTAGTATCAATATAAATATTTATAACAATTTTAGGTTGAACTCACATCATCAGTTAGCCAAGGCATTCCCCGGGATACTCGATCCAGCAGATTTAAAGGACAAACACTTTTAATGTATCTGATAGTAACTGGAAACTTTTTCCCAATTTTGGTAAAGGTGATGTTTTTGTTGCGTCCCCCAGAAAGTATTGTTTTTAAGAGAGCCTACCAAAGGAAAGAATTGCAGTTACAAAAAAATAAATATATGTCTAATTTTATTAAAAATAGTACTGAGTAAATTACTATTTCACAAACCATGTCGTCTTCAGTGGTGGAATAATTCCGTAAGCTAAATGTCTCTGCAGATTCGGAAGAATCGGCGTGTTGTGCTGAGACAAGAGCCTTAATGTCCTTGTTCTTTGCTAATAAGTTAAAGACAATTGTTTTGTTAAATCAATTTTTGTTAATAAATGCTGCAGATAATATAAACCTACCAGAAGATTCAAAAGTTGCAATGCCATGGTCTCCCAAAACAAGTGGGATGGAACACTGTTTTTCCACAGCAGTCATGAAGTGGCTGTTTATAGCATAGTTATGAAGTTCCACTAAGACTCGTAATGTCTGTTTGAAGTGAACTTCATTCATCTGCGTAAGAGAGTATCTAATTGCAGCTAACTCTCGGTTGAATTGTTCGGCAACTGATGAATTTACATGCGCATGTAAATCAGGACACAAGTTTAGACTTCTCATTTTTTCTTCTGATCTTTTTTGTTTTTTCTGATGAAAACGATCATACAGTGCATATCGTTGCACTGTTTTTGTGACAGGGTGTGGAGTGATCCATGGGTTGGCATCAAGAAAGGGAGGCTGCAGTGTTGAATAGTTCAGATTTTTTACCCATGGCATTTCAACTTTAAGTTCTCTAGAAATTGCTTTGGTAATGTTCTCGCTTGTGGGTATACACTGAAAAAAGAGTTGTTTACTTCGATTGTTCATGTGTCTAGCAACCTGGCCAGACACATCTGAAATAAAGCATGTAGGAAATGTCTTGAAACTTAAAAGACCGTCTACATGGTCCCTTGCAGATTCAGTCCAGTTCAAATAATTGATAAAACAGTTGATATAATATACCACTCCATGATGGCAGGAGAAATGCAATATACCACCTGAAAAGAAGAATTTTTATTCTTTGAAATAAATATATACAACTGTATTACCAACTTCTGGTAACTTCTGGCTAGAAAAAGGAGTCCACTCCCGAGTCGATTGGACCTTCTTATGCGCCGTCCGTGAACGCACTTGTTATAAGAATTCTATATGTCCAAAAGAATTCTATATCCTTATATTACCCAGAGAGACACGGAGACAGATTATATTATAAAAGCGAAAGGCCAGGTTTTATTCCTTGCAAGGGAAGCAAAGTACACAGATACAACAAAGGTACATAGTGCGTTTTGCTTACCGAGGTAAGCAAAACATTACATTTTATATCACTTCAGTGGGGGCTGTCAGTGGGAGGTGTATCTTGCATACACACTCCCCTCAAGGCCCCAGCTCCAGGCTCCAGGTGCAGAAGTCCTCCGGCAAGCCATGTCTTTAGTTATGTCTACACCATGCTTGGAATAACATGGAGGACATAACATGATTTGACATGACCTGTAGAGAACTATGAGCACCAACTAACTATAAACAATATACACAATTATAAGAATAAAATTCTTATAACAGCACTACACAAAATACATTAAAATAATGGGAAATTGGGAGTTTTCTACATAGGTCCCAGGGGCCCCAAATTTTGCACGCTGGTTCCAGTGGCCCCCCAGAACAACATATCAAAGGTGGCTGGCTCTAGAGCAAAGAGAAAAAATGTCAGCCTCCAAAAGACACAGCCTATAACATGATCTGACCTATTGACTATTTTATTACACATTATTTGACCCCTTAACATCGTAGCCTCTCCAAACTTTACCACCCGCTTCCACACACTGTGGCGAGAAAAAGGAGTCCACTCCCGAGTCGATTGAAATAATGGGCAACTTGGATTTGTTCAGAAAGGTCCGTTGTGGTCCAAAATCAAACTGGGAGCTCAGGGGGGGCCCTGGTATGCCATATCCACAGGGCAAGTCTCCCTGCCAGTCAGGAAATCTAGGAGACAAGACAAGACAAGACAAGACATTTATTTTTGTATAGCCCAATATCACAACAACAGTCGCCTCAAAGGGCTTAACAGACTGCACTAGACAACATCCCCTGTCCTTAGACCCTCCCTCGGGTAAGGAAAAACTCCAAAAACATCAGGTAGCAGGTAAGAGGTTTGTGTCCACCCTAGGAGAAGGGAGAGAAGAGAAAAAAAAAAACTGTAATAGGTAGATGTGATAATATGAGCGGATTTAGTGTGTACCTACAGCTACAACCAGTGTAAACATGTACCTTCAGCTACAACCAGTGTAAACGTGTACCTACAGCTACAACCAGTGTAAACGTGTACCTACAGCTACAACCAGTGTATACGTATACCTATGATCAATCAGTCTCCATACGTTTGGTGAAATAAGTATGTTTTGAGTTTGCTTTTAAAACCTTCAACAGAGTCAGCTCGCCGCACTTCCGCCGAGCCCATTCCATAAAAATGGGGCTCTATAAGAAAAGGCTCTGTAGCCAGCAGACTTCTTCTTTACTCGAGGAAGTTGAAGGAGGCCAGAGTCCTGAGAGCGAGCGTGCGAGCTGGAGTATACCGGGTGATGAGGTCAGATAGGTAAGAGGCGCGCGTCCACAAAGGATTTTATATGTTAACAGGAGAACTTTGAAATCAGCTCTAACATGAATAGGAAGCCAGTGTAATGAAGCCAGGACCGGAGTAATGTGATCAAACTTCCTGGTCTTTGTTAAAAGTCTGGCGGCTGTATTTTGGACCATTTGTAGTCTGTGAGTACTTTTCCTCGGCAGTCCAGAGAATAACGCATTGCAGTAGTCCAGCCTGGATGTGACAAATGCATGAATGAGAATTTCAGCATCAGCTAAAGAGAGGCAGGAGCGAATTTTTGAGATATTCCTCAAGTGAAAAAAGTCTAGTTTAGTGACCTCACTAATGTGCTGCTGCAGTGATAGTGTGGAGTCAAAAATGACACCAAGGTTCCTCACAGTGTTGCCGTGCTCCAACACACAGTTGTTGATCGAGACAGTAAGATTGTTGAACTTGTGCCGATGACTGGCAGGACCAATTAACAAGAGCTCTGTTTTATCCGAGTTCAAATGGAGGAAGTTTTGAGACATCCATGTTTTAATTGAAACGAGGCAGGCCTCTAGACGCTTGATGTCAGTAGTATTATTCGCTTTTATTGGTAGATACAGCTGTGTATCATCGGCATAACAGTGGAAGTTTACTCCATAACTTCTGATGATTTGTCCCAATGGTGTAACATATAGTGAAAAAAGTATGGGACCAAGCACAGACCCTTGTGGCACCGAATTTCACTGGTGCCGTGGAGGAGAAGGATTTATTAAAAGAGACAAAATGAGACCTATCACACAGATAGGATTCTAACCAAGCAAGAGCAGAGCCAGAGATGCCAAACACATTCTTTAGTCTGTTGATTAGCACTGCATGATCAATCGTGTCAAATGCAGCGCTGAGATCTAGCTGGTACAATGCGCTGGCTGAGGAGAGGTTGAAGATGGAGGTGAAAACATCAACCAGCTCGTTGGCACATGCTCTGAGGGCCCGCCCAGGAATGTTGTCTGGTCCTGCTGCTTTGCGGGGGTTGATCTTCCTCAGAGCTCTGTGTACCTGTGTTGTTGAGATGGTTGGTGGAGGGAGGGGGTTGGGTGAACCAGGTGTGTGTGAGCTCCTCTCTGCAGTGTTGCTGGGAGCCTCAAAGCGGGCGTAGAAATTGTTAAGTTCATCCGGCAGGCTGTCTGTTGTGGCGATGTTGTAGGTGGTGGTCCTGTAGTCTGTGATGTGCTGCAGGCCTTGCCACATCCGCCCTGAATCAGCAGTAGAGTAGAAGCTGTCCAGCTTCTCTCTGTACTGCCTCTAGGCCGCTGTGATGGCTCTTCTCAGTCCATACTTCGCAGCTTTGTACTCGTTTTCATTGCCTGATCTAAATGCAAGAGAGCGAGCATGCAGCATGTGACGTACCTGACTGTTTATCCAGGGCTTCTGGTTGGGAAACTTCCTGATTTGTATGGTGGGCACGATGTTATCAACACAAGTGCTGATGTACCCAGACACATACTCAGCATAATCCTGTACGCTAATGGAAGAGCCCTCCACAGTGGCTGCAGCTTTAAACACATCCCAGTCTGTCAGCGCGAAACAGTCCTGCAGGGTGATCTCGCTCTCCGGGGTCCAGAGTTTGATCTGTTTGGTGACAGGGTGTGCTTGTTTCAGTCTTTGTCTGTAAGCAGGGTACAGGAACAAAGAAATGTGGTCCGAGTGTCCGAAGTGGGGGCGGGGTGCAGCCCTGTATGCACCACGTATGTTGCTGTAGACGTGGTCAAGAGTGTTTTTATCACGGGTGGGAATGTCAACATGCTGGTATTTGGGGAATACAGTCCGCAAACTACAATGGTTGAAGTCACCAGCAACAATAAAAACAGCGTCAGGATGAGCCGTTTCTAACGCGCTGATGACGTCATGGAGTCTGCTGAGTGCTGCCGCGGAGTTAGCACGCGGGGGGATGTAAACAGCGGCCAAAAACACAGCAGTAAATTCCCTCGGTAGATAATACGGACGGCACTTCAGCAGTAATAACTCCACATCTGGTGAACAGTGCTCGTCAACAGTCCGTATATCTTCGCACCACGAGTTGTTTACAAACACACACACGCCTCCCCCTTTAGACTTACCGGACGCAGCCGTTCGGTCGCCTCGGTGAAGCGAGTGAGTCTGTAGCTGAATAGCGTTCTGTGGAACTCTGTCTGAGAGCCAAGTCTCTGTGAAAATCAGGGCGCAGCACTCTCTAATTTCCGTTGTGTTGAAATCCTGGTTCGTAGCTCATCCAGTTTGTTTTCCAGGAACGCACATTCGCTAACAGGAGGCTGGGTAGCGGTGGTCGGCTAGCGCAAGCTTTTAGCCTAGCATGTAGCCCTCCTCTTGCCTTGCTTGCGTCGCCGTCTCGGCACTCTCCTGGGGTCAGCGAACTCACTCGAGACCGGTGCTTCGTGGCCCTCTGGGTGACTCTGTGGGCGAACAATGGGTTGTAGCTCCAGTGGAATAGAACCACTAAATTCAGTTTCGTGAGTTGGCGATGTCCAATAATGCCTGTCGGTTGTATGTTAGCAGTGCATGGCATTTGTGCACTGCAGAAAGAACGAACACACACAAAAAGAAAAGTAAAACATTTAAGCGTGGAGCGAGCAAACACATCTGCGCGGCGCCATGTTAATTATGTGTTACTTATGAAGAAAATGAAGATGGCACACAGCAAACATTAATATTTTTTAGTCCGCCTAAAAAAAACAATATTTTATGATGAGTAAATTTTTGGAATGCTGATAAAAAGGCAAAAGATTGTAACTGATAATGTGAAGCAGAATAAAACTACAGAGGTTTTAGTACAGACAGATCAGGCGAGAGTTTAAAAAGGACCATTTTGGCACAATTTGAGATTCAAGATTCAAGATTCAGATTCAAAGTGTTTATTGTCATGTGTACAGACAGAAAGCATGTTTCCCTGTACAATGAAATTCTTACTTTGCCGTCCACAGTAAAATGTCCCACTAGTAAGTAAAAAAAAAAAAAAAATTAGACAAATATACAAGTAATATACAATATACAAGTAATAATAATGCAAATATACAAAAAATACAAGAGGGCAAAAGGAGTAAAGTAGTAAAGTTTGGCACAGTGTGTTCCATTTGAATTTAGTCAAGTCAAAACTATATATTTCATGTTTATATCACTAATGGTGTTGTGTACATCCAAATAAAACTGTTTTTGGCATCTTTGAAAAAAAACATTTTTATATTATTACTGTATAATTTTTTATAACATTTTTTAATTTTTTTCATTTATTTTTTTATAACCTTTATATAACCATGATAGTCCCACTGAGACTTTTGCAGGGGAGTCCTGGCCCCATGTGTGAGGGTGATATATATTGATATTTCCAGTGTTGTGCCTGAGCAGCGTTCATTGACGATAGTTCATGAACTGCGTTCATATTTTGGGTGAACGTGAACTGAACGTGCTGTATTACTGTCTGATGAACGTTACTGTGAACTCGTTCATTCTGGTGTCTGTGAGCACGCTCACGCCAGATTTCTATAGAGCCTTCCAGGCGAAAACCCGGCTAAAACACACCGCAAACCAGCCGGAAAACGGGTCTTAATATGTAGCGGAAAAACACCAAAACCTGGCAACACCAGCCACCTGTGTCGCACGCCGTCCACGCATGCGTGTGGCGTCATCAAAAAAAAAAAAAAAGAAAAAAAGCATTGAGGCGACAGCAGCATGTAGTAAGGTGTATGATCATTTAAATTCATTCATGTAACTTGTTTGTTGAACCTGCCTGGTCTATTTTTACAGGATTCCAATATTCTGTTTTAGCATGTGGACAATGGAAAATTATTAAAATTGAAAAACGTTTTCACCTTAATGATTACTGTCCTGTTTTTCTTTGAATAATTCCTCATTAAAAAAGACCATTCAAGCAGCACGTTTTTCCTCATGTTTCTGAGAATGTACTGTAGGGTTGAAAGCTGCAGCTGCCACTAGTGTGGAGTGAATGGACAGCAACAAAGCATTAAAGCAACAATGTCCCCTCAATGCTAATGTAAACCCTGGTTGTATAAGGATTGAAAATTGGATATGAAAATTAAATCTGACGCATAGCTTCATTGTTAAAACTGATAAAATAATTGCTGTCTGTGATTCTACTGTATATGGGCTGTGGCAATAATTTTGAAAAATAATAGCTCGCAGCAACATATGGAAAAAAAGAACTATGAACTAGTTCATTTTTGGAACTGTGAACTTAGTTCAAAATTTTGAAGTCTGAACTGAACTGAACTAGTTCATTTTAAAATTTGTGAACTGAACTTTGAACTAGTTCTTGTAGAAAGTGAACTTTCCCAACACTGAAAGCAGTAGCGGTTTTGGGCACGGGCGAACCGGGCAGCCGCCCGGGGCGGCAATTACATTGGGGGCGGCAGCACGAGCAGATTAATAAAAAAAAAAAAAAATTTCCTCTGCGTCGCGAAGCGGTTTTTCATCATTTATATAATTTCACTGTGTGTGTAATTGGCAAATTAGCGCTCCTGCAGTTGCAGCGCCCCTGCTTGCTGCAAATGACATGTACCATGCATGCACAGAAGCTGTGTGTTTGTGTTGTGAGAGAAGTGTAAAAGTGGGTGGGGCGCGAGGCGCGGGTGACATTTCACCTCTGGGTCTCTCTCAAATGGAACGGACAGGGCGGGGGGTAAGGTGGACGGGGATCCATACTAATAATATAATTAATAATAATAGACTAAAGTCAGTCACACACCTCAACTTTCTTCCAAATAACGCACATTTCATTCATAATGTTATAATACAGGCCTATAGTTCCTGCAAATGAAACTAGGTAATACAAAACAATTATGCGGTCATCAAGGTGAATTGATTTAGTCTTGACTTCTGGTCGTGAGTGACAGTTGGGGGGATGGGAAATCTGTTGATTGTTGAGTGCGGCGTCGTGCCAAATAAACAGGAGATGGATAAAAAAAGGTCAAAGCCATCAGGTGCCCAATTTCGAAAAAAAAGAAAAGAAGAGGATAAACGAGCAAAAGATAAAGGTATGCAACTATGTTCTCTCTCTCTCCATTTCATGAATAAAGGGCTAATGACGTTAATTGGTGGTGGGTATAACTGTTTGTTAGCCTTTTTGCTAATGATGCTTGCTATGCTTATACAACAATAATTTGGTTTCAACTCACTCACGAGATCTAATTTATAATATTGTGCTTTGCAATAAAACTGTTACAAGTTCAGTTATCATTTCCATCTGTTGGTTTAACGTTAGTCCGCTCTGTAAATAACCAACGGCATTTTCAAATCTGTAGGGTAAAGACAAACATTTGCTATTTATTTGCTACACAGTGTGCTAAGTATAGTTTCCTAAGTATAGTTTTACAAGTCCTAACTAAAAGTGTGTCATGCATAGAATTTGAGGCAGTTACCAAAGAGCTAATAGGTCTTTCATGAAAGTTAGATTAATATACAAATTAAAATATCCTGAAACCCAAAACGTTTTTGGTGATTAAAAAATAAAATCCCATTGTTTTTGCCTATACATATAATTTAAAGTCATTTTATTTTTTAAACAACTGAGTCAATATATTTTTTTTTTACCATTTGTTTCTATGCTGTAAACAATGTGATGACATGGGGGAAAAAAAATAAATACATAAATGTTTTTTTCCGGGTCTAGGAGTGTGTAATGACAGACATTTAGTGTATACGAGCATGTTTATGTAACCCTTCTATTATGTTTTAAGTCAATTTGACCCCAGGCTGTTTTAGCTTTATAAAACATTATCCTGTGGCGTTTTGATTTCAAATGCAATTCAATTGCAATTTCAGGAGCACTTCTAAAATATTTTGGAGCATCCTCTGCCACTGGTCAGGATGAGCCAACCACCTCCCCCGCTACACAGGCCTCTTCTGGAATGGTCTCAACCCTTCAGGATGAGCCAACCACCTCCTCTGCTACACAGGCCTCTTATGGAATGGTCTCAACCCTTCAGGATGAGCCAACCACCTCCTCTGCTACACATTGGTCTCCACAAATATCTGATATTGAGGATGAAGACCTCTTTGCCTCTACTTCTCCCCAGCATGAGCTTTCAGGTGTGTGTGTGTGTGTGTGTGTGTGTGTGTGTGTGTGTGTGTGTGTGTGTGTGTGTGTGTGTGTGTGTGTGTGTGTGTGTGTGTGTGTGTGTGTGTGTGTTATAAGACAGCTGGAAAACTGCAATTAAATGTAATTTTAATATTTCTGATAATTTATGAGTAGGACTATGTTTTTCACTGCTATGTGTTTTGAGTAAAATGCCAATATGCTGTCTGATAGAAATGCCTGGAGCTGAACCCCCACTGAGCCCCACTGGTGAGGATGAGCCTCTGTCAACCGACCCTGCTAACTGGCCCTCACATCTGACTGACAGGATTCGGACTGAGCTGGTTCGCAGAGGACCAAGTAAGGTGCCACCAGGCTTTGTTTTCCGTAGGAATGAGAGTGATGGGAGAAGTTGTCACCACCAATATTTTAAGAAGACATTAGTAAGTGGTGAAAAGATGGCAAGAAGTTGGGTGATTTATTCAATTAGGAACAACAGCCTCTTTTGCTTCTGCTGCAAATTGTTTTCTAAGAGGAACATCAATTTAACAAGTGCAGGAATGGCAAATTGGAAACATGCAAGCAATTATCTCACATCACATGAAAACAGTACAGAACACCTCAATTGCATGAAAGCATGGAAGGAACTGTCAGTGAGGTTAAAAAGTGGGACAACTATTGATAAGCAGGAGATGGCACTTCTGGAGGCTGAAAGGGCGAGATGGAGAGCAGTGCTGACATCGTCTCACTGCTATCGTGCAGTCACTGGCCATTCGAAATTTGGCTTTAAGGGGACACACAGAAACTTTGTTCACACCATCAAATGGGAACTTCCTCAAAGAGGTCGAACTTATGGCCAGGTTTGATCCCATCATGAAAGATCACCTTAACCGTGTCGAAAGAGGAACAGCAAGTCATAACAGCTACCTAGGCCATCATGTGCAGAATGAGCTGATTGATTTGTTGAGCAGCAAAATCATATCTGCGATAGTGGATGACATCAAGCAGGCAAAGTTTTTTTTCAATAATTTTGGATTGCAATCCAGATATAAGCCACACAGAACAGTTGTCAGTGGTCATTAGAGTGGTGTCACTGATGGAGAAGCCCCATATCAGGGAACATTTTATGGGATTTTTGGAGGCAGAGGAGTCCACAGGCCAGCACTTGGAATCCATGATCCTGACGAGACTTGAGGAGTTGGGAATTCCTTTTGAAGACTGCAGAGGACAGTCTTATGACAACGGGGCAAACATGAAAGGCAGAAATAAGGGAGTTCAAGCCAGACTCTTAGAAAAGAATCCCCGAGCTCTGTTTGTGCCATGTGGGGCACATACATTGAATTTAGTTGTGTGTGATGCTGCTAAGGCATCTGTTGATGCTTTAAGTTACTTTGGTGTCCTGCAAAAGCTGTACACATTATTTTCAGCCTCCACCCAAAGATGGGCCATACTAAAGAACCATGTGAGCATCACCTTAAAGATGTGGGCAGAAACAAGGTGGGAGAGCAAGGTCAAGAGCGTCGAGCCCATGAGGTACCAGGGAGCTGCCGTGAGAGAGGCTTTAATTGAGGTGAGAGACCACACCAAAGACCCTGCTATAAAGGCTGAGGCCCAGTCTTTGTCTGAGGAGGTGGGGTCGTACCGCTTCAGCATCTGCACGGTTGTTTGGTATGACATGCTATCTGCAATACAGCATGCCAGCAAACTCATGCAGTCTCCTAACATGCATGTGGACCTAGCTGTGAGTCTTTTGAAGAAGACTGAGCGAGATCTCCAGAGCTACAGGGCAACTGGCTTTGTGACTGCACAGATGGCGGGCAAAGAGATTTGTGAAGATATGAATGTGGAGGCTGTAGTAAAACAAAAAAGGCTGAGGTCCACAAAGCGCCACTTCTCATATGAATCACATGATGAGCCTTTCAGTGAAGCACTTAGGAAGTTGGAGGTTGAATTCTTCAATGTTGTCGTTGATGCAGCGACGTCAGCCATAAAAGAGAGATTTTCCACATTGGAAAATGTGGGAAAGAAATTTGGAGTTTTGACCACTTTCCCAAGTCTTGCAGACGTGGAGCTGACGGATCAATGTGAGGCACTTGCCACCACACTGCACTTTAAGGGGCACTCTGATTTGGACAGTAAAGATGATCCGGACGACGAGCAGAAGGATTTCAAACTGTTGGAGGTTGATATGGCAACAGTAAGTCACTCCTGGTCTACTGAGACAATATAACATTCCCAGTGTGAAGTATATTTAATGAATTTATACACTGTACCATTTCTACAGAGTGCTGCAGTCCCCCAAATGACAAATGCAGAAGACGCCATCATTGAAGTTATAAAGTACACTCAGAAGGACATGGATGCAGCCATAGCCATTGTCCAAGCAGAGGTCTGTCCCTCTGAAACACGTTTTTGAAGCACAATTTGGTTTTCAAGTATGAAACGATGTAAGCAAATGTAAACCACTCAGACATGAACATGGCCCTGTACTACACCGCTGGATTAGGAGGTTAGGGAGGTAACCACAAGATTAACCTTGAGTTTTTGGTATCATCAAAGTTAATGGTACTTTTAACTTTAGACTAGTACTGTACCATCCATGTGTCGCTGTGATTGGTCATTTAGTGGCATGTTTGCACGTTTGACATTAACATGTTTACTCGATGTCCCTCGGATCCATGCTGGATTGTTTGACCTATCTGGGATGGGTTCATCAAAATAACATTGATATTTGATTCTCAATAATAGAGTTGTGACGTTCGCGAACGAACCGATTCTTTTGAACGGCTCATAAAAATGAACGATGGGAGCCGAGTCGCGGCTGGAGGGGAGCCGTTCTTTCTGTCGTTCTTTTTTCCTATGCGTGTCTCACACAGATGCACACAAATGAGCTCCTCCGCGAGACAGAACAGTTACAGGGGGAGGGGCGCACCCAGCGCAGGCAGCGCAGCGCAGGCATCCTTCACTTGAGTACTCCAGTGGAAAAAAAAACCCTGCGTGCCTCTGTCATTGGGTAGGACATTAAAAATGTTCTTTTGTGATACTGTTCTTGTATCGAAAATTTTCACTAAAAGCTGTTTTTGCACAGACATTCATTGCAGCCCACTTTGTTATGGTTCATTGACTTGAAGGGGCTGATGTCCTATTTGCAAAGTTTACAGTATAGTATGTAGTATGTAGACATCCATTTTATTTATTCTAATTTTATCTACTTTAAATATTTTTTTGTTTTCTATCAAAATGTTCTTGTGTGGAAGTGTTTGTAGTAAAAGCTGTTTAGCACAGAAATTCATTACAGCCGGCTTTGTTTTTGATGTTTATTTGTGAGTAGGTATTGTATGAATAACATTAGTCAACGTAGCTTTACACACACACAGACACACACACACAAACACACAGAATAATCCAAACTCAGATATTGGTGTGTGATATCTGAGTTTTAATTATTTGACTACAAATCTCATCTCATCATTCCTCCCAGTGATTATTTCCAGGATAAAATGAGATGCCCCCAAGCTGGCTTCTTAAAACTGACTAAATATTTAAAAAGAGCCAAAGAGCCGTTCTTTTGAACGGCTCTTTGAAAGGAACGGATCGCGAAGATCCGGATCCCCTCAAAGAGCCATAAATCCCATCACTACTCAATAAGCATTTCTTTTGCTTATAGTAAAACATGTGCAAGAAACACTTTAAATAAAACCCCACAGTCACCCCCGGTTTTAGATCCACTCTTTAGTTTTGTTCTAATACCAGTGAAAACTATCTTGCTAGCTTTAGGAAAGGTTGTAGTGGAATCTACTTATCACAAGAATATTGAAGTGGGATAAATTGTTTCATGGTCATATTTGGCCAGATAAAACGGCCTAATAGGACAAATGTGGCCCCCAGGCCTTACTTTGCCCACCACTGCTCTAATATCAGTTAAAACTACATTGGCAGATTTTAATTTATCAAACTAAACCATCTTTTGTTCTAACCAGGCAGCGGAAAGGGAAAAGAATCTAGCAGATGAAGGTCAAAAACTCAGGTGAGTATCGTCAGTATGTTTTAAGTTTTATTGCAGTGTGCCATAATAAATATATTTTTTCTTGTAGGAGTATAATGGCGGAGTACAAGCTAACTATTAAAAAAAATATGGGTAAGCTCTAATGCACACTACTTGTGCTTTCTGTTTCTGTGACACGGTTCCAGGCTAAATTGAGTATCTTTTGTTGTGTAGCTGATCTGGAGGGGGAGACGGAGAAGCTCAATAAGGCTTTGATGGAGAGGGATAGCATCTCCGGGGCACAAATTGCTAGGGAAGGCGCTTTATTTATTATTTACAACGGGATGGAGGAGGACCAGAGCGTCATTGAAGGCTACAGAAAGGTCAGAATCTGTGGAAAATAAATGCCATCCAACAGCTCACACCCCTAGCAACTGTCCAAAACCATGTGTCTTTTCTCTAGAATGAAGAGACACTCAACACTTGTGCTCAAGACTACCTGGCAAGAATCAAGAAAGAGGAGCAGCGTTACCAGACACTTGAAGCTAATGCAGAGGAGAAAATGACCCAGTATAGCTAAACAGTTTTTCTTGCATAAATTGATTAATCTTCCTGGATTGGAAACGTGTGACAGCCTGTGCTTTCTCCTCAGAGCAAATGAAGAAATTGCAGAGGTGCGCGCCAAGAACAACGCTGTAGTCGCTGCACTTCAGGCCCAGCTGCAGCGGGAACAGCTCACGGTGCAGTCTCTGGAGGACAGCTTGGACCAGAAGGTGAACAAGGAGGACAGAGCTGTACAGTGTGCTAAACATTGAGCAACAATTAATCTTTCTTTTCTCAAGTTGCGCTGCCTTCGCTTTATTCAAAATGCCGGGAAAGCATTGAATCAGATCTGCAGAAAATTGAGTTCTATTCCACCACGACTGATTTATGGTCGAGTAGAACTATGGAACCATATATGAGCCTTACGGTTCATTACATTGATGACGAGTTTCAACTCAAAACCAGATGCTTGCAAACGTCCTATTTTCCGCAAGATCATACCGGGGATGCAATTGCTCAAGGATTGAAAGAGATGCTGGGTGCCTGGGATTTAAAGGAGGAGCAACAAGTCTGTGTCACAACAGACAACGCAGCAAATATTTTAAAATCTGAATTGGTGTCAGATTATTGTTGCAATCTCATGTCTGATAACTTTTGCTTGGTGCTCTGTTCCATGTATCTGGAGCCTGCCGATACAGCCTTTACTAACTCAGGACAATGTAGCAACCCTTAAAAGATGACCAGGCAAGGCAATATCCTGGGGGACGCCATCGCACACATGTACCACGACGACACAATGGTCTAACATCAGTTCCACGGCACCATGACGTGATCATACCAAAGTCAGAAAAGGGCAGTGTGGTTCACCAAAGTGACTTTTAACCATTGTAATTGTGCATGTCTCTCTCCATGTCTTGTTTCTTTCTTGTGGTAGGAAAGGGCAATGCAGATCCACGCTCTGTTTTATGGGTGGACTAGTTCATTGGGGAAAATCTTTATTATAATTTGGACTGATCCCTTGTCTTATCATTTTAATATTACAAATGGATTAATCAGTTTAACTTTATTGTCTTGATCTCTACTGTGGTTACACCAGTGATGTACTCTAGAATTTTGTAGTGGGTATGCTGTGATAAACTTCCCGTCCTCAATGACAGCCCTCAGACATAACTCTCAATAATAAAGACACAGATAGATGTCTGCAACAGAAAGTATATTTATAAAAAAAAAAAACATTCACATGTTAAAGTATTTATATTCAAATATTTTATGAAAAAAAAAGTGTGTGAAGTAACTTCTTGACAAGAATTAAATAATAATCTACAATTTCAGACTTCAGTATTAATTAATCAGACTCACAAAACAAAATCATGTGCAAAATTCTTATTTCTTAACCAGCAATGACATGAAGGCACAAGAGCCATATTCATAAATCTCGCTGCCTGTGCTCTTCTGGAGTCAGTAGAACAATCTGACAAAAAGAGTCAGGGTGTGTCGGCTGCTTATGAACCTGCCTGATTGTAATGGGCCGCAGGTGTGTAGCCCAGGAGTGGCTGGTTGCTCAGGTGACATAACGAGCGGCCATGACACTGTCATGCAAAGGCATGAAAATACGCCTCCTAACATTGTTTAAACTGCTGGATATAAAATCTCATTATTTACTTTTCCAAGCAAACTTTATCCTCGACATTGTTACATGTGTGTGCTTTGCTTCATTCTTCCAAGAATTAAACCTGATCATTCATTCTAAATCGTGCGCGGCCTCCATTGTCTCTCTAATTAATCTGAACAAAAAAATATTTTAACAACTAGGGACACACTTTAGATTTGCCAATTGACTTATACATGCATATGTTTGGGTGGTGGGGGGATGCCGGAATATTCGGAGAGAACCCACAGTAACATTGGACATGCAGGCTCCTCACAGAAAGGCCAACTACCTTCTTGTTGTGAGGCAGGAGTGCTAACCACTCTGCCAATATTTTTATTAGCATAAATAATGTTGTCTTGTAATACAGTCAAAATGCCTGTACTTTCAATTATTTTATAGATGCTTGCTCTGTATGTTGGCTGGTATTTACCTAATTTTCTGTCCCTTCTTCTAAACATGGATGCCTGTTCTTAAATTTCAGGACCTATCACCTATAGAAAAAGCATGTTTTTTACAATACATACTTCAATTTGTTAATAAGTATAACTACAAACATAGGCTACATGTTACTGTCACATAGCCTACATTCGTAGCTATGTTCAGTGCGTGACTTTTGCTTATTATTTAAAGCATTTAGCCACTTTAATTAAAATATTAAATAAAAAAATTAAAAAATTTGATTTAACTTTTTTTATCCAGTAAAGTCCTACGGAGATTACAAATCTCTTTTACAGGGGAGTCATGCAGGAAGAACAGTATGACCAATGAAGATATTTAATTGAAATTGTAATAACCCTAAGTGCCAATGGGAGAGGGCAGTTAAACTTTATTTTTTGATTAGGCACACTGGTGCATGTTTTAACAATTTAATGTTGTTAATGAAAAGCCCTGGTTTTGCTCATGTCTTTTTTAAACGGTCTTGTAGGCCTAGCTTGATTTTGTGGTGACATCTTTTTGCTCCGATCGGTGAAAGTGCTCCACTGCCTCTACGTGCTTCTTCTTCCCTCCCACTTTGCATTTTATCTGCTGTCTTTGTCATCTCATTGACAAAGACATTCTTTTTACAGATTGTAGTCCTGGTTTATACCTGGTCTGAGTGCAGCCTAGGGGTTAGGGTTAATTCAACTGAATATAGCATCGATGGACAACAGTCAAGTTTTTTTTTTTTTGAACAATCTTTTTTTATTGAGAAATAACACATTGTAACTACATATAACATTTATAAATTAGAAAAGGTTAAATCTCTTTTACCTTATAATGAAAGAAAAAGAAAAAGGAAAAAAAAAAACAAAAACAAAAAAAACTATATATACATACATATACATAAACAAAATAAAAAAAAGAAACACCAAGGCACAGGTTAATTCAGACAGTTGCACAATAAGAATGGTATAAAACAACCATACATATAAGATGCACGTGGTATATAAGAGAGATCATAATAGAGAAAGGGGCCATTTTAATGAAAGAATGACAGTAGATTTAATAGTATTGGCATTTTCATGAAAATAATTAAGTCAACCCATTTAGTCTTTTCCGACTTTGTTCACTATATTACTAAAATCAGAGTTAGAGATAAAAGATATAAAGGGATTCCAAATATTCTTAAAAAAAGATTGTTTACCTTTCAGTATATATGTGATCTTTTCCATTGACAAACAAAAGGACAAATTATTGATCCACTGTGCAATAGGTGGCAATTCCACATTCTTCCAATATATAGATATTAGACGTTTTGCCTGAAGTATACATATGTTAATTAGTTTACGAGTGTCACTACATTGTGCAATGTTCTCAGGAAAAATTCCCAGAATAAAAATTTCTGGTTTCATTGGGAGATTGATAGATACCATCTGAAAAATTTGTAAGACTATCTCTTTCCAAAACTTCTGTAGCTTAGGACAACTCCACATGCAGTGCAAGAGTGTGCCTTTTATCTACCGAGCATTTAATGCAAGTGTCTGGAATGCTCTGATTAATTTTATTTAACCTAACTGGAGTAAAATATGTTCTCATAATCCAATTGTACTGTATTAATTTGAGATTACTGTTAATAGTTTGCGAATGTGCTTTCCTACATACGTTTCCCATACATCTGTCGGTATAGTAATTTTTAAATCTTCTTGCCATGAGATCAATTTGGATATTGAGGATTCTTTAGAGTGTGACTCTAACAGTTTATAAAACATCGATAATAAGCCTTTAGATTGGGGAGACTTTGATAGTAAAATTTCAAAAGGAGTTTTAGTAGGTTTTGTGAAGTTTGTGCCTAGGTAGGAGGATATATAGCTTCTTAATTGAAGATATTTAAAGAAGTGTGTTTTGGGAATGTCAAACTGTGTTACAATATCCATAAGGACATTAAGTCATTTCTTTTGTAAAGATCCTCGATTTTTTTTAGTCCTTTATCGTACCATAGCTTAAAACCTGAGTCTGATATAGCCGGTTTAAAACTCTCATTTCCCCATATCGGGGTAAAACATGATAAAGTGTTTAACTGACCTAGATGATTATGCACATCACACCAAACTTTAATTGTATTGGTAAGAATAGGGTTAAGAGATACAACATCATTATCTTTTCTGAGAGTTTTGAAGTTTGTTGAATAGAGATAAAGACTAAGAGGTAATTTTGACTTTATAAAGAAAAATTCGACTTCCAGCCAAGATGTATGAATTTCAGAAGAGAAGTAGTACAAAGTGGATCGCAGTTGTGCTGCCCAATAGTACCATTGTAAGTTAGGAAAATGAAGACCGCCCCTATTATATGGCAAGTATAATAATGGCATACGAACACGAGTTCGTTTGTTGTTCCAGATGAATAGAGTAAGTAGTTCTGAAGTGATGTAAAAAGGAGGGTGGAGGGCATAGGGTATATTTTGAAAGAGATATAATATTTTAGGTAGTATGTTCATTTTAATTAAGTTTATACGTCCAATTAACGATATGGGTAAACTTTTCCATCTGTCAGTGAATTTGGATATGTGATTTAGCAGGGGTTGATAGTTTGCAGAGGATATATTATCTACATTAGCTGTGATTTTAATTCCTAAATAAGTGAAAGATTCTACTACATTAAAATGAGTAACAGTTGATAGTTCACCATCCTTCTTATTCAGTAAAAGAATACACGATTTAGATTGATTAACTTTATAACCGGAAAAGTTACCAAATGTTGAAAGGAGTTTTATTAGCGATGGGATAGAGTTAACCAAATCTGTTAGATATAAAATGATGTCATCTGCATACAGAGAGATACGTATGTCTGTGGTATTTAGTCTGATACCTAATAAATTACTTGCGATCTGACTGCTATAGCGAGTGGCTCAATTGCTAAAACAAAAGAAGAGGTGAAAGGGGGCATCCTTGACGGGTGCCTCTCTGAATATTAACGCACTGGAAACTATACTATTAGTAAGTACCTCAGCCATAGGACACGTGTAAAGTATTCCAACCCATTTGCAAAAAATGTCTCCAAATCCAAATCTACTCAGTACCTCAAATAGGTATGGCCATTCCACCCTGTCAAAGGCTTTATCAGCATCTAGGGTTAGAATGGCGGTATCAGAAGCTCCCTTTTTAAGATGTAAGATATTAAGCAAAGTTCTAACATTATGAAAACCTTGCCTACCCTTAATAAATCCATTTTGGTCTCGATATATAATATCTGGTAGTAGTGACTCCAACCTCTTTGCCAGGATCTTACTCAATATCTTAACATCTGTATTAAGTAATGAAATTGGTGAACGACTCACATTTGGTCTTTACTTTATTAGGCTTAGGAAGTAACGTAATGAGAGCGTTCCTAAGAGATTCTGGGAGCATGCCGTTTTCAAAGGATTCTTTAAACATGTTTAAAATTGGTAAGGCGAGTTTTCTTTTAAATTTCTTGTAGAAGTCTATGTTGAGACCATCAGGTCCTGGAGTTCGACCCGCTGCTAAACTATCAATGGACTCTATTATTTCTTCTTCCGTTAAATCTATGTCCAGGGAGAGTTTTGCCTCTTCAGAAAGAGTAGGTATTGGTAAACTATTCAGAAAGGTTGTTTGTGCATCATTGTTTATGTATTCAGAAGTATATAAAGTCCCAAAAAAGTTTTTAAAAGTATCATTTATTTTAACTGGGTCGTATGTTATATTGCCCCTACTATCTTCAATAGCATTTATTGTTCTTTCAGATTGATTTTGCTTAATTCTCCAAGCTAACAATTTCCCTGCTTTTTCACCTTGGTCATAATAATTTTGCTTTAACATCATTAGACTGGCAGCTGCTTTTTTAGAGGACAGTTCATTGTATTTAATTCTAAGGGTTAACAACTCTTGATTAATATTGGAATCACCAACAGATGGTAGGTTCTTTTCAAGAAGTTTAATTTTTGTATCAAGCTCCGACATCTCTCTTTTGTAACCTTTTGATTTGCTACTTGTTACACTTATAAGGACACCTCTGATGAAAACTTTAAAAGCTTCCCATCTAATACAAGCTGAGGTTTGTGTTGTATTAATATCAAAGTACATCTGTATCTGTTGTATGGTGTGTTCACAGACTTTTTCGTCTAAGAGCCATTTAGGGTGAAATCTCCATTTTGGAGGATTACTTAATAGCCTAGGATCAGTGTAGGTAAATAATATAGGGGCGTGATCTGAGATTACTATTATATCATAAAAGCAATCAGTAATATATGACATAAGTGTTACTGAGATAAGGAAATAATCAATTCTGGAATAGGACTGGTGTGTTCTAGAGAAACACGAGTACTGAGTATCTTTAGGATGTAATTGTTTCCATATATCTGATAGGTTTAGGTCCTTTACAAAGTAATGAAGGATCTTTCTGGTCTGATTATGAGACCGGTCAGGGCCAGAAGAATCTAGTTGGGTCAAGTGTACAATTAAAATCCCCACCAATGACATAAAACCCAGAGAGACTGGATAGCGTTAGAAAGAGATTGTTATAAAATTTTGGAATGTCTTCATTCGGGCCATAAATATTAACAAGAATCAGTGATTTAGACAGTAATGTCCCTTGAACAATCAAGTATCTACCTGAAGGATCCTGTATTGTCTTAGTTATTTGAAATGGTACTGATTTATGGATCAATATCTTACTTCATTTTGCAAAAATATTTTTAAGCTGATAAACATGGAAATAACAAATAAAAATACACCTGTGATGAAGCTTTGGTATTAGTAATGGCTGACTCTGATTCTGAGGGAGAACATCTACCTTTAGAGTCTTTTCAGCCGAAAGTGAAAGTGAGAATGAGCGAGAGTGAGTGCATGTGTAACTTGGACAGCGGCGCAGCTGCTCGTGCCTTTTCAGCGTCTCTCATAAAGCACACGCTGTTTTTCCACACTTTACCAAACATCAGTGAAAGAAACGGGAGGAAACTAGTCGAAGGATGTTGGAAAGGGAAGCCGTGAGCGCGTAGCACCTGCAGCTTTACCTTTAGCACAGCTGATAGAAACCGGGCGGTGTACTGCCTTCAGCGTAGTGACAGGGAGTTTGGGAATAATGCGGCTTCTATTGACAGCTGTTTGGGACAAATCGTGTTGGACATCCTGACACTTTACCCAGTCGAGGAGGGAGAGCGATAGTCAGTGAGAAAGCGCTAATCAAAGCAGCGATCGTAATAAAAGTGATGGCTGTGTGCTGTGCTTTATGAGAGGTCCCACACTCTAAAAACTACTAACTATGCCACATGGACGGATAAGAAAAAGATAAAGCAACTGCAACCACACACATACAGTACATGTGTATATTTCTCATAACTATTTGCATACGTTTTACTAGTTATGGTTTATTAGTACATCTGTAGTTATTCTTTATTTCAGAAAAAGAAAAAAAAAATCTATTCTAATATGTTCATTAGTGTGTAAGTACTGAAAACATAACCGCCAATATATAATGTCATAGTATGCAAATTAGATGCTTAAAATTTATTTACTTAAATACTTTGGGTAGGTCTGACATTTTTCTAGTTCAGAGTAGGACTCTATCTCTTATCATTTTCAAACCACAGCCTTTTGAAATTTGGATCTCAAAAAATCTGTATTTTTAAATAATTCTGGCGCCTAAAGGGGCAAGAGACTGACAAAAATTCAGAAAGGGCATTATAGCCTAGTACTTGGATACTTAAGTACATTTGAAGGCAAATACTTTTGTACTTTTACTCAAGTGAAAGTTAAAAGGGAGTACTTTTACTTTTACTGAAGTAATATTTTACCTAGTGTATCTGTACTTTAACTCAAGTACTTGGTTTGTGTACTTCGTCCACCACTGGTTTCTTGGAGAAAGACAATTTTTGACTGTAGCTGCTTTATTCTAGTCATCACTTGTTTTATTTTGGTAAGAGTCCGCAGACCCCTACAATTCCAGGAAATAAACTTAACCCCACTAATCTCTGTCATAACTTCTAGCATGAGATAGTGCAATACTCTCCCTACATTTAAAACAAAAGGTTGCCTGTGCCTTGTAACAATAAATGATAAAACTAAAAAACAACATAATTAGAAACATTAACCAATAAAGACATAACACCAAAACAGTGACTTGCCGAAAACCACCAGCAAGTTCACACACTACTTTACTTATAACTTCCCCCATCTAAATGAGCACCAAAACAATAAATCTCCCACCTGGGCTCCGCTGCTTTTACCTTGTCCCCATTGTCAGGAATAAACTGTTGATTGATCGAACGTTATTTACATATTTCGAAGTGTAAACAAACCGTTGATATAGTGTTATATTATATATTCGTCAAAAAGCCTGAAGTTGTTGAAGTTGTATGAAGTTCTTGGATTACAGGGACAAGGAGCGTGTAATGCATGCGGCCAGAGTGAAGAAAGGTGCTGTTTCAAAACAACCGAGTCATGTTATTTCCAGACCTCTCTGCTGAAGTCAATAAACAACGGAGACAATTCGATGAAGTAAAGAGAAAGCTGCGAGCCAAAGGCCTCATGTACGGATTTATTTTTCCAGCACGCCTCCGAGTGACTGTTAACGGCCAGACTCGCGTCTTTGAAACTCCATCTCAAGTTGAAGGCTTTTTGACAACAGTCAAGTTGTAGAAGCATTTTAAGAATGATCAGTTGTGAGGCTGTAATGTGCTTTTTTTGTTGTAAATTTTTTATTAATTGCAAAGATTTCAAACAAACTTATTTTATGTTGTCGTCATTGTTTGTTTGGGTATTGTTTGTAAAATGTTGAAGAAAATAATAAATGTAATTTATATATGACTGAAAGTGCATTTGAGTATATTTCAATGCACGGACAGTAACATTACAATAACTATATTCTGGTAGTAGTTATTGGCTGTGTGCTTTCAAACAAACTTTGTCTCTACAGTTCATAGATATATTTTAAGGCTGGTAAAATTAGCCTGTTAAGTTTTTGTGTAATCTTTTTTGTTAATGCACTAAACCAAAACAATTTACACAATTGTTAATTTGACGCGACGCCCTCTCCACACAGCTGAACCTCTTTTCCGTTTCCTGTGGT
This sequence comes from Perccottus glenii, assembly GCA_024416835.2. Lineage (NCBI taxonomy): Eukaryota > Metazoa > Chordata > Actinopteri > Gobiiformes > Odontobutidae > Perccottus > Perccottus glenii. Next base: position 88,872 of record JALDQB020000063.1, read on the forward strand.
TAACACAGCTGCACACTTGAGCTAGCAAAAATGCTGCTTTAAGAGATTACAAGATTACCAGATGGTTCCTTGGAAAAGAGTAAAGTAATATGCGTGATTTGACATGGTTACACATGTCTGTGAAGGTTCTCAGACATCCACAACATATTGACAAAAAGGTTTAAGTAAAAGTATCTGGACTCAGTTTTCAAGGTGAAGACGTTTAGTCTCTAATTCCAAGAGACTTTATTAATTCTGAGATCAACTGGTAAGAGCTGAGCTTATATCTCTAGAGGAGGGTTTGACCTGAAACTAAGGGGCTGTCCACACGGAGACACAAATCACTGTATCCATATACATTTTGTATCGTATTGGCCTTTCGTCCACACGGATCCGGTGTTTTGGGAGACTGAATCCGCTATTTTTTGAAACAGGGTTCTAAAGTGGATAAATCTTTCGACAACACCTTTGCGACACCCTTGCGGTGTCGTGTGTACAGCCAATCCGTATATTTTGTGAAAGCGATGATGTCATCGCATCCGCGTGTCGGCCTCGTCACGTAACAGCAACAACAATAATGGCGGACTACATGATTGAGTTCGTGCTGCAGAAGCTACTAAGCCTACTAGCTTTATTACAGCAAAATCTATTGCTTCTATGCAGTTGTGGTGAGCAACAAGCGATAATGGACAACACCATACGCCACATGCTCTTAGATCCACGCGAAAGAGAACCAGGAGAGCAACCAGGAGAAAATGAATGGAGAGAGAATTTCCGCATGTCCAAAGCACTCAGAACTCAGTCCGTATATTGAAGAGCAAACAACAAACACGAGGGCACCAATTACTACACTCTAAATATATGACTGCAAAAATTTGAGAACTTGTTTTTATTAGAAAATAAATATTTAGGTCTTCGTCTTCTTCTGCAGCGCGCAAGGTCTTCTTCTCCGTGTATAGTGTATATCTGTGGCAGAATTACAGCGCCCCATACTGGTCGGGCATATATACTACATCGTTTTCAGCCGGTCGTGTAGCATGAGATATTTTCTTGAGACGCCGTCTCAAGATCGGATAGGGGATGCACTGGCTTCGTGTGGACATAGCCTAAACCTGATGGACCAGGCTGATCTGGTCTCACCATCGTTAGCCATGAAAGGGAAGTGTGACTCCTGATGTGGGAGTCGTTAAGGCTCATGAGCGTTGTTAGTGACACTGCTCCATTCAGGTGCAGAGTGGTAAGTGTCACTGTTCAACTGTGAATATATATATATATATATCTATATATATATATCTTATGTTTACATGTTACAAACCAGATTCAGAACACATTGTGTACATGTTATGCAATGGGACATTGTGTAACATAAAATCAAGTGGTGAAGCAGAGAGAGTTTACAACAATTTATGAAAAATACTAGCACAAAAATTTTAAAAAGTAAGAGTAAAAAAAACGCTGAAGGAGCAATTTACAACTGAGAATATAAGGAGCATTTTAGAAACACTGTCAGATGTAAAGATGGGCAGAGGTTTACTAATCTGCAAAAGTGTTGTGGAAAAACTTCAGAAAAAAGAAAGTATCGCCATAACAAACTGACCAAAAACGCTGCCGTCTTCTCTGGCACAAAGCTCATGCTATTGTGACTGTGTCTTTTACTATTGTTGTAAGGCGACCTTGAGTGTCCAGAAAGGCGCGTTATAAATAAAATGTATTATTATTTTATTCTCTACAAAAATCATTTCTTTGCCCAGAGAAGTCGGTGGGGTTTCTAGATGGTGTTCCTTATCCTTGCAGTGATTTCAGAACAGATTCGATTTGTATATACTTGACTTAAAAATAACTGTGGCACAGAATTCATCCAGTCTCTGGCAGGTTTCCACTTTGTTGAAGCAGCGCCTTCCCACAGATGGAGGGATACAATGGTTGCACCTCAGAGCCTCCACTAAAACACAACACCAATGTCATCTGTTAGTCTCCATAACATTAGCAAAATGTCACTGGTTCAAACAAAATGCATAAATATTAAAGTATTAGTAAAGATTAAATAATCTAGATCCATACTTTTGTTCTGTTAAAGCAATGCTATGCCTAGACATCCTTCTCTCCACACCTCACCCAGCTCCTCTAGGGGCAGCTGAGAGACAGTGCCTCTAGTGTGTCCTGGGCTTGCCACAAGCTCTAATCCTGGTAGGACATGTCCAAAACAGTGTGGAGATGGAACACCAAGTGTGACAGTAAAGGAGTGCCATGCCATTCTGCAAAGGAAACTAATTTTGGTCCCTTGTATCTGAGATCTGACGTTTTTTTTTTTGTCATGACCCACAGCCCATAACAATAGGTATGGGTGGGAACAAAGGCACAAAGTTATAACTTTATTGTTCACTGAGGTAATCTCCAACTCATGGCGGCTGAACTGGCCACACCAGCTTGCATCTTCTCATTGTGGGTGACCTTGTTCTTGACTCATGAGCTTCAGAACCACTCTTACCTAGGAAATGTTTTCTTTAAAAACCCTCAACAACATACAGTGGCAAGAAAAAGTATGTGAACCTTTTGGAATTTCATGGTTTTCTGAATAAATTTGTCTTTGATCTGATCTTCATCTAAGTCAAGGGTACTGACAAACATAAGTCTGAAAATTTATACAGCAAAAAAGATTGATCTTCCAAAACGTTCACACAGGATAATTTCAGGACTCAGACCTTCTTTATCTTAAGGTGATGACTCAGTAATCTGCATTTATAAAAATGTATAGATAATGAATTCAAAGCTCAAATGCTGTTTCTTATAGGCTGATATTGACACTGGGAACTGAAACTGAATATGTTATATTTGAATTTGAAGTGTTTATATTTATTTATATCAATGACACACACACACACACACACACACACACACACACACACACACACACACACACACACACACACACACACACACACACACACACACACACACACACACACACACAGTTGTTCCCGGTCAATGAAAGAAAAACTCCTGCGACCACCATTCCTGCCGGTGCGGTAGGATTATCCCAACACTCCTTAGCCCATAGCCCCATGGCTTTTGCCTCTCAACAGCCACCCATTGGCTTTTTGCCAAAACATACTGACGATAAGACTAATTCGGACTGACTCTGACTCCAATTAACTGCTACTCCCTTAACAGGGAAATAAGTGAACTTTGAGAAGGGAGGGAATATTTGTATTGTATTTTATTGTCTTATTTACACTGTACACTTTAATATGGTAAAATGTTGTGTTTATGACCAAGCGTAAATGTCTTTCAAAATATATGGTGCCATTAACTAATCTTGTGTCTTGTGACTAAATACTGTGGTGTAATATTTTGGATGTTATGTGTTTTAGTTCTGTTTTTATATGAATTGAAACTAGAAAACAATGTATATGGTTTTAAAACATGATTATTTTCATGCACACACACACATACAGGAAAGATCTGGTTAAAGATGGGCACATGAGTGCCTGGTACAAGGAGTTACTGGAGAAGTAGGACAGAGGGTTCTCCAGTAACTTCTTGTACCAGGCACCCATGATTAGTAGAATGGTCAAGTCTCTACTAGAAGGAGGGGTCTTCTATCCTCCTGAGGAGCAATCGTAAATTTGTAAACTGTCATGTGAAAACTGTATAAAACCCAAGTTTGATTGCAGACCTTTAGTAGAGCTGGGGATAGTCTACTTGGATCATTAGTTGTTGTTACAATAAAGACTCTATACAGCATTGAAGATGATGAGATCCCTGTAACTGTGGGAGGACACTGCTTCAACAAATTGGAAACCTGCCAGAGACTGGATAATGTGTCAAACTTGCTCTACTGACCTCTGCAACTGACTTCATAAACTTGTTAGGGTTTTTCTATTAAGATGCATCTTTATAACTGTTTATATTTGTTATTTGTTAACTTTGCATTCTACACTGCACTTTAGATTAAGGACACGAAATACCTCAACTGTTGAAACCAGTTAGAACCAGTTGGTCGCCCCTGGCTGGACACATAGTGGGAAAACTATTGATACTGTGGCAGGAAGTGCCCCCTCCTGTGTGTGGTGTGGCCAAAGGTTATGACTTTTAGGGTTTTGAGTTAAACAGAGGCACAACTCATGGGCTGACCTCATGTGAGCTGCGGGTTGTGTAACAGCGCTGTATACCTTTTTTTCTGAGTGGAATTAAACAGACAAACTTTACATTGGTTTTATAGTTTTATTCTCTTAGTCTTAGCTCCAACACTCGTACCAAAAAGCCGAGAGAAAGTGTTTACAGAGTAACAAATTGTCAGAAATACTGCTGTTCATTAGCTTGGGGTTGGGAGTCAGAACACAGTTTTATTGGAGTTTAATTCTGATGTCTGTTTCGCTGTGGATTACACTTTTGTGCCACTTTGTTGAGTTATGTCTGTTGTACTCATCACCTCCGCCCTACATGTCAACAACCACACATTCAGAGCTAGATACAAAACAAGTACAAAAAAAAAGTTACTTCTTAAATAAAAATGACCAAGTAAAAGAACTTAGTAACAGTATCTATCCAGTGATTTCATTTTTTTCCCACAGTTCTTATATCACGTTCATTTAGAGACTATGGTGGGGAAAATCCAACAATGGCAGGCTGCCCAGGTATTTAGTGGGTTTACCTTTTTTATAATATGATTTTAACATAACCTGTTCTGTCTTCAGGAATTCGATTCCCGCTCTGCCCTGTTCGTACTGTTGTTGTGTCCTTGGGCAAGACACTTAACCCACCTTGCCTCCAGTGTCCGTAGCACTGGTGTATGAATGTGTGTGACTGTAGAGGTGTGTTTGGTGATGGTAGGAGAAGGCTGTGGCGTTGTTTGTATGGCAGCCCCATACAAACCATTAGGTTACACTGGCTCCCGGTTGACGCCCGCATCAAATTCAAAGCTCTGCTCTTGGCCTACAAGACCACTACTGGCTCCGCACCCTCATATCTTCACTCACTAATACAGACCTACGTTCCTACCAGATCCCTGCGCTCTGCAAATGAACAACGTCTGGTGGTACCGTCCCAAAAGGTAAAAATCACTCTCACGTACCTTCTCCGGCTCTGTTCCACTTTGGTGGAATGATCTACCTGCTGCTACAAGATCAGCAGATTCTGTAGCCATCTTTAAAAAACGCCTGAAAACACATCTCTTCCGTCAACACCTGACTGACAAACACTGAGTTCTACTTCCTTTCTTCAAAAAAATAAAAATTCTCTTATCCTTAGCTTTGTATACTGTACTTGGTTTAAACTGACTAGTTTTTTGTGCACTTATGCATTTTGTACCTTGTGTTGTTAAAATTGCTTCCATTGTTTTCCTCACTTGTAAGCGTCTGCTAAATGACTAAATGTAAATACCCAATTATTATTATTATGCAAGTCCCCAATTGAAGTTGATTTGATAATAAATGATACAATTTTTAGAAGTTTAATCGATTTATTGGTTAATCAACATATCACATTTGCATGAGTGAGAGCAGTTGCATTTATTTTTTGTAGAAATGTCCTCAAAAAATCAAAAAGGCCAAGGAAAAGTATTGGGTATATTTTCCAAAAACAAGTATTGTGGATATGTGTTGAATTCAGCTGTTCTGTGGTGTGGAACATCTGACTGAAAACGGATGCCACTGTGTGGTGGTGATGAAGACTTATTGGTAGGTTTTGGCTTTAAATTTGCCCGATTGAGAGCAGGCCGATCCTCAGAGATGCTGCTCTGCTGTGATGGCATATCCACTTGAGCACAGACAGGGCGCTCCTCTGATGTGGGAGCTTTCTGTTGTGGTGCTTGAACCTTAGCAGGTGGATCCAGTGAACAAGTGTCTTGTAGTTTGTCTCTGACCTCAGACACAGCTGCTGTAACCATGTCAAAAAAAGGCAGTGGTGTCTTGCTGACGTTGGACGAGTCTGAATTCTCAGTAAGTTTGGACAGAGATGGAAAGTTGTGTAAAAACTTGTAGTGGTCATCTGTGTGTGAAAGTTCCTCCAGCTCGGTGTATTTCTTCTTAAGTCCAGAGATCTCTTGTTGAACTTTGTCCATAAGATCTTTGACCCGGACGCTCTTCAAGATCCTGTTGGGATCTGATCTGCAGCTCCACTTGAGTCATTCTTTTCTTCACCAGACAGATCAATTCTTTGAAGCTCTTCTCACTGTGTTCCACTGCCGTATCAGCAGAGCGACTGATGTTTTTCACCTCCAGTTGAAGTACCTCCACATCTTTCTCTGTGTCCTGAATTCTCTGCTGGATTTTTTGTTGACATGTCTGTAACTCTTCCTGCCTCTCAGTCCTCGCTGTAGCAGCAGAAACTGTGTCATGGCCTTTGTGTTCATCCACAGAGCAGAGGTAACAGATAGACTGCTGATCAGTACAACAGAACATATTCATTACCTCATCATGTTGAGAGCAGAGGTTGTCTTGGAGATTTTCAGTGGGGTCCATCAGCTTGTGTCTCTTTAACACAGCAACTTCATAATGAGGCTGAAGATGCTCATTACAGTAGGAAACCAAACACTGTAGACAGGATTTTACAGCTTTCTTCTTCCTCCCAGAGCACATGTCACAGGCCACATCTCCAGGTCCTGCTTGTCTGTGATGAGCTGGAGCAGCAGGGAGTGCAGTCTTCTTCAGTCCTTCCATTAAAATAGCCAACATGGTGTTTTTCACCAGCACAGGCCTCTGGGTGAAGCTCTGTCTGCACTGAGGGCAGCTGTAGCTTTGCTTACTGACCTCTCCATCCCAGTGGGTTTTAACACAGCTCATGCAGTAGCTGTGTCCACAGAGAATAGTGACTGGCTCCTTCAGTAAATCCAAGCAGATGGAACAGATGAAGGTCTCTTGGTCTATTTGAAGTCCACTCTCTGCCATTTTCCTTGATGCAGTGGCACTCCTGTAGTTCCTGTTGTGCTTTCATGCTCTCAGTGGCTCAGCTTTTATTTCTTAGACATGTCGTCGCAACCCCCTGCCCCATCTGCCACAGCAACCAATCATGGAGAAGTAAGACAAGGAAGGATTTGCATTGAGCTCATGTCCTTTTGCAGGTTTTGTAGGGTTGGGGGGTTAGTTTTAGTTTTACAAGTAGAAAAGACAGGATTTAACAATATTTTAAACAGAACTTTACAGTTACTAGTATTATAAATGAGTTTTTGTTTAAATCTTTTATAGTGTATTTGTATTGTGTGAGCCTGAGTTTAGATTAGGCACCTGTGGAAACATGAATAGAGATACCAGAGATAGTCAGAGAATGGTGGTACTGCCTGGACAGGACCATTAATGACAAGAAAATGCAGGTATCTCATTGACGACAGGACCTTTTAGAATAATAAAAACAAAATTCAAACTGGTCACAAATCATTAATTTTAGGCCTTATCGTTGCACTGGAAAAGTTTGATTAAAGCACTTATTCTAACATTCTCTGGTTATCTAGTCTGAACTAGTCTGATCTAAACTGTATAACTTATCCCTTATCCCTTTCACTCAGCCTCTGCTCACTGGGATTTGTCTCAAAGGTGCTGCAGATTGCGCTGAGGGCTGCAAGTGTAGATCCTAGATAGAGTTACTGTGTGGCTTTGACCCTAAACAATCAAATAGATGACCTTCAATCAAACATGTCCTTTAATAGAACTACCACAGCTAAGTATGGTTTTGAGCTTCAGAGGCAAGGCAAAGTGCAACAGAAGATCACAGAGCTTTCTCAACTGGCTCATGGCAGCGGATCAGGACAAAATGCCTTGTGAAAATTATAATGTACCAAATTAAATACTGAAACTTTTTTTTTATTTCAGCTTGCAAAAACAGTCACACAATGAAACAGTATATTTCAGATTAGATCATCAACGGGAGGGGGTATCACACTCAACACATTTAATGTTTTAACAGCCCTCCCACCACTCATATGGAAATAAAGGCCACTGCTAACTGTAATTCAGATTTTCAAATGAATGAGCCATTGTTGCAGCTATCAACATTAACTTAAGTCAACAACCAGCTTTAAAAACAAGAAGAGCCTGTAGCTAGTGATGGGCATTCCGGCTCTTTTTAGTGAGCCGACTCAGCTCAATGAAAAGAGCTTTTGGCTCACAAACGGCTCTTTAAATAATAAATGTTTTAACTATTACTTTGACTATGATATGTGTGAAAACAGTTCTAAATAAATTATTAAATGAAATTATACTCACAATGTCTCACAATTTCTTTAAAAATGCATTGATTTGATATAAAAAAAGTACTATTAAACATTTGTATTTAAACATTTTTGCCAATGCAATATCAATTTGGCCTTTTTTTGCTACAGACATTGACTTTTGCATAAACTGGTCCAAGACTGCGTTGCTGTGGATTGCGAAGTAGGCCTACTTGTCAGAGTGAATACATCTCCAACTGTGGAGGTGATGGCTCCAGGTGCTCCAACACCTTCAATAGTTTCACAAAGCTCACCTAGCTTCACAGTTGGGTGCACAGTTCGCATACACCGGTGTAGGTTGTGCACAAACCAGGTTCACAGCAGTGAGAGCACTGAATCCTAGCATTGGTAGTTTTTTGGTAGGAATAGCTATGGCGTCATTTATACGTCATGGGCCACGGCAGGGTGACCAGATGTACTCAACTTAATCTGGTACAGCACATCTTACCACAAAATACTATTGTACAGAATAATCTTCAAAAGGGTAAGTGGTCATGTCTAAAATTGTTTTTGTAAGTAAAGATTAAATGTTTTCCCTGACCGGGAATCGAACCCGGTCAATGAGAGTGCAATGAATTAGGCACAAGCTGTGCATGTGATTAATCAATAGTAACTGAATGAAAGCTGTTGTAACACCTTACACAGAACTGGTTCTATCCACCCAGCCTCCCGAAGCTTATGACTACTCCACCTAATTCCAACTATTACAGGCAGCGCATGTTTCTATGGACATCAATGCAGATGTGGGGCATTTCACTGAAATGCCATTAATGTAGTTTGTCTTTTTAATGTATTTGTTTTTTGTGAAGGTCATCCAGGTCATCTTGAAGACAAGAACAGCAAGTTCACCATGAAGATGCCATAGATAACTGCCTGGCCTTCTTAGACTGTGCAGTGGTTATTTGTGAGGACAGGACTCTCCAAGTAGGAGTTTATAAGAAGCCAACACACATGAATTAATATTTACTGTTTGATTCCCACCATCCTCTGCAGCACAAGCTGGGAGTCATCAGGACTCTAAAGCACAGAGCACAAGAAGTTCCACAACCTCAGAAGAAACGGAAACAACACATTTGTAAAGCCCTGAGAGACTGTGGATACCCCAGATGGACATTCAACAAAACAAGAGGACACAGAAACCGAACAGACAGGAACCAGGGACAAAGGGGAAAGTTGTAGTTATTATATGTCTGGTTTATTGAAAAAAAAAAAAAAAAAAAACTTTAAAAGCTTTTTTTTTACAAACACAACATTCCAGTCCTTTCAAAACCTGGTCCACCCTAAAAACAAGATCCCCTCGCACAAACAGAATAATGTGTTTTTTGCAGTTCAGTGTAGCAAAGAGTGTAGAGGAGTGAAGAGTTGTTTACTTTTTATGTCCTGGAACCTCCCGCCAAATGCTTGAAGCAGTTATACACTCACAAGCATATTGATCTGTGACAGCAGGCTTTTGTTCTTGCAGAGTAGGAAAATGTACAGTGCTACTCTTTTCCAGTTGCAATTGCCACAGTAATATATTTTGCTTTAAATGATTTCATGTTTGAAAGCAGAGAGCTGAGAAGCTGATTTGGACTTTGGAGCTTAACGTTCAGCTCTGACAGGGACTTGCTTATGTCCACCATAAAGGCCAAATCACACAGCCACTTGCCATCACTGAGTTCAAACCGGTTTTCCTTCATCTCCATGAAGTGTTTCACTTCCCTCAGATTGTAAAACCGTGTAAGCATATCTGAACGACTCCGACCAGATCTTGACTCAGACTAAAGATCACTTTGTAACTCTTTAAAATGTTTAGTCCTCGGGTTTTGATAAAGTTTATGGTGGAAACGACAGTTGTCATTACACTTTGAGCTTCAAGGAATGTGCACACAGATTCTCTTGATGTATGATACAATGACATACAACTATAAATCACTTAGATTGAGACAGAGACGACTCATTTCTTTTTTGATCAATGCAATTAATCCCTTTTGAGGCCAAGCATGACAGGAGCTCCATCTGTGGCACGGCACTTAACTTTTCAAATAGTCACTTGTAACTAAGAACTTGCTTGAACAAATCCTCAGCTTTGTTGTGTAATGCATGGCTTGTAAAGACAGCAATTCCTTGGTCATATCCAACTCTTTAGTAATCCTACGCATTAAAATGTCTAAGTAGGCAGTATTCATTATGTTAATGATGATTGTTAGCTGCAACAATGTCTCATTCATTTGAAAAACTGAATGCAGTTAGCAGTGTTCTTTATTTCCATATGAGTGGTGGGAGGGGCTGTTTTAACATTGGTGTTGAGTGTGATACTCCCGTTGATGATCTAATCTGAAATATACTGTTTCATTGTGTGTCTGTTTTTTGCAAGCTGATATGTATTTCAGTATTTAATTTGGTACATTATAAAAAGGCATGTTGTCCTGCCATGAGCCAGTTGAGAAAGCTCTTGTGCACTTTGCCTTGCCTCTGAAGCTCAAAACCATACTTAGCTGTGGTAGTTCTATTAAAGGCCATGTTTGATTTAAGGTCATGATATAAGGGTCAAAGCCACTGTAACTCTATCTAGGATCTACACCTGCATCCCTCGGCAGTGCTCAGTTTCTTTAACTTCTTGATTTACCTGTTGTCTTGTCATTAATGGTCCTGTTCAGGCAGTATCACCATTCTCTGACTAATTATTATGAAACTGCCAAGAAGGCAGTTGTAGGTTTTCAATGTTTAAACCCTTGTCAAATAAAGTTACTAACTTATTATAACCATTTATTGTGTGGCTCTTAAACATAAAAGATAATTAAGACCATGAGTCTAGACAAACTGAACAAGTATACGGTGTGATTCTTACAGATTCACTTTAAACAAGACTTCAAAGCCCATATGAGGTGGATCTTGGTTTAAAACTAAAATTTGACAGCTTTTACTCTCTGGTATCTCTATTCATGTTCCCACAGGTGCTTAATCTAAACTCAGTCTCAGACAATACAAATGTACTATAAGAAGATTTAAACAAAAAACTCATTTATTTTACACTACTCATTTATTTTACTACTAATACTTTTAATTAAACTTTCTGTAAAAACTTTATTATAATTGTTTGCATTTTTAGCTGGTATTTCTGGAGGATCTTTAAAATTTGGCTTCAGCTGCCATGTTTGCCAATGCAACAATAAAATAACAGCAGAGCACAAAGGTTGTGTTGAGTGTTGTTTTGAAATGAACAGACCAGTTTGAGATCACACTTCTGGCTGTATTAGTTGAGGACTGAAGAAGAATGTAATGTCTGGTTTCCTTCTGTAAAGAGCATCTTCAGTCTCATTATGAAGTTGCTGTGTTAAAGAGGCAACACAAGCTGGTGGACCCCAGTGAGAATCTCCAAGACATCTGCTCTTGACACGATGAGGTAATAAAGATGTCCTGTTGACTGACCAGGCAGGAAGAGAGAGATAATTTCCAACAGACTACTTAGGATCAACAAGGATTCTATGCACTTTTATAGTCACAAAAGTCTTGGGAGACAACAAATATAAACTACAACATACAAAATTCAATGAATAATTTACCTTTACAACAGGACAGGGAAAATAGAAGTGGTAATGTGAATTTATCAATTAGGTTCATAAATAATCCAACACATCCAAAGCTTTTACAATCTGCTTGTGATATAACATTTGATCGAAATGCAGTGAATTGTTTTATGGTCTTATCTACTGAAAACAGAAAAGCAAAGTATACAAAACAAGAACAGAATTATCATAAACCCAGAAAGATTCCCTTGTTTTATTCAGATCCTAAGCAAAGAAGTTCTGACTGGTCACTGTTACTGGAAAATGAAACTGAAATGTCCATAATGTATAACAGTGGAGTTGCCTACAAGGTAATACAGAGAAAGGGTTTCCTATGATGAATGTGTTTTAGGAAAAGAAGGACAATTCTTGGGCCCTAAGTGTTTCACTGACGTCTATCACAGTTTTTGGCACAACAAAATGGTCAAGTCTGTGCTAACTGAGTTCATTAAACCTCTTTATGCAAGGATTTACCTTGAAACTGAAGGGGACAGTGCTGAAATTTGTAAACTTAAATGTATTTAGTATCTGTACATGCTCAGCTACAATAATATGCTAGAGTAATAGTATGCAATGTAAATACAAACATTTTAAAATCACAATTCAACAATCTGCTTGATTTTGTTGTTGAAATAGAAATGCAACTAGACAGTGATGGTGATTTAAAGAGTGAATTTTGTTGTGAGTTTGATGGCAGGACTCTAAGGTGGGTGAGATGGATGCTACAGGTAGTGATGGAGTTTGTTCATTAATGAGTCCGGCTCTAAGACCCGGCTCTTTTAAGTGAACGATGGGAGCTGGCTCACATATCTGAAGAAACTCAGGACTCACATGTTTTTAAATATAGCCTATAGTAATTTAAATCATTATGTAATAATAAAATAATGAATTATTTTAATTTAATAAAAAATAGGCTAATAATTCAAATAACACAAAACATAAAAGCCTGCGACACACATTTGTTTCAACTGTCTGTTCCTGTCAATCATACACTGTCAACCAATTATATTGGGAGGGAGCTTAAAGCATGCGTGTAGCATGTACTGACAGATGAAATTTTACAGGAACGAATTACATGTGCATCAAACACATGCTGAAATGGACAAATAGACCAGAGACCTTATTATCCAAAGAGACTTACAAATTACATTACCACAGTGTTACAGCTACTGCACTGGATTTGCAATAAGGTGGGTCAAAGCTGCCCATGGACACAACTTGACAATGAACTGTGGGGAGAGCGGGAATCAAAAAAGCTACCTGATTGAAAGACTCCACTTCTACCACTGAGCTACTGTGCATGTATACATGTATGTTGGTATGTGTGTGTGTGTCTATAAAACACACACTTGAAACACCTTTTACGTTAATACACAAACATGAAAGAAACTGTGAAGCTGACTCAGAAACTATCTGAATGTTGGAGCACTCAGAGCCATCACCTCACAGCTTGGAGTGTGAAAATATTCAAAGTCTGTCAAGTAGCACTACTGCATATCCACAGACTTGTGCTTACCAGTTTATGCAAATCCAGTCATATGTCTGTAGCAAAAAGAGCAAATTGATCTGCATCTGGTGAAGAATCAGAATGCTGCTTCATGTAGAAAGTGCAAGATGTTTCATAGATTGATCTTTTTATATCAAAATCAATGCATTTTAATAAAGAAATCTTAGAGCTGGAGGAATTTTCATTTAATAGATTTATTTAGAACTCATCTTGTCCACAACATATACATATAAAATTCTTTAAGTCTCAAGTAAATATTTTTTATTTGTTAAATCTGTTTCTGTCAGCAAACACTGCTCATGAGAGTTACATCAAAGCTGTCTGACAAACACAAGAGCCTCTGGAAGATGTAGTTGTGTATGTAGTCTCTGAGGATGACACAATTAAAGAAAAAGTGCTGCATTTCACATTGTAGGAACTGTGCACCAACTGTATTTTTAATGTGAAAATATTGAATTAACACCCAAACCCTGTCTTTGTTTGATTATTACCTGCAATATACTTCAATCATGTGCGTAGTCTTGGACCAGTTTAATGAAAAGCTTCCATGTAGCAGAAAAGATCAATCTCTGATACATTGGCAAAGTTGTTATAAATGCAAATGTACAATAGTCTTTGTGAAATCAATGCACTTTAAAGTTGTAGTACAGTATACAAAGCTAAGGATAAGAGAATTTTTATTTTTTGAAGAAAGGAAGTAGAACTCAGTGTTTGTCAGTCAGGTGTTGACGGAAGAGATGTGTTTTCAGGCGTTTTTTAAAGATGGCTACAGAATCTGCTGATCTTGTAGCAGCAGGTAGATCATTCCACCAAAGTGGAACAGAGCCGGAGAAGGTGCGTGAGAGTGATTTTTACCTTTTGGGGACGGTACCACCAGGCGTTGTTCATTTGCAGAGCGCAGGGATCTGGTAGGAACGTAGGTCTGTATTAGTGAGTGAAGATATGAGGGTGCGGAGCCAGTAGTGGTCTTGTAGGCCAAGAGCAGAGCTTTGAATTTGATGCGGGCGTCAACCGGGAGCCAGTGTAACCTAATGGTTTGTATGGGGCTGCCATACAAACAACGCTCACAGCCTTCTCCTACCATCACCAAACACACCTCTACAGTCACACACATTCATACACCAGTGCTACGGACACTGGAGGCAAGGTGGGTTAAGTGTCTTGCCCAAGGACACAACAACAGTACGAACAGGGCAGAGCGGGAATCGAATTCCTGAAGATAGAACAGGTTATGTTAAAATCATATTATAAAAAAGGTAAACCCACTAAATACCTGGGCAGCCTGCCATTGTTGGATTTTCCCACCATAGTCTCTAAATGAACGTGATATAAGAACTGTGGGAAAAAAATGAAATCACTGGATAGATACTGTTACTAAGTTCTTTTACTTCGGTCATTTTTATTTAAGAAGTAACTTTTTTTTTGTACTTGTTTTGTATCTAGCTCTGAATGTGTGGTTGTTGACATGTAGGGCGGAGGTGATGAGTACAACAGACATAACTCAACAAAGTGGCACAAAAGTGTAATCCACAGCGAGGGAAACAGACATCAGAATTAAACTCCAATAAAACTGTGTTCTGACTCCCAACCCCAAGCTAATGAACAGCAGTATTTCTGACAATTTGTTACTCTGTAAACACTTTCTCTCGGCTTTTTTGGTACGAGTGTTGGAGCTAAGACTAAGAGAATAAAAACTATAAAACCAATGTAAAGTTTGTCTGTTTAATTCCACTCAGAAAAAAAGGTATACAGCGCTGTTACACAACCCGCAGCTCACATGAGGTCAGCCCATGAGTTGTGCCTCTGTTTAACTCAAAACCCTAAAAGTCATAACCTTTGGCCACACCACACACAGGAGGGGGCACTTCCTGCCACAGTATCAATAGTTTTCCCACTATGTGTCCGGCCAGGGCGACCAACTGGTTCTAACTGGTTTCAACAGTTGAGGTATTTCGTGTCCTTAATCTAAAGTGCAGTGTAGAATGCAAAGTTAACAAATAACAAATATAAACAGTTATAAAGATGCATCTTAATAGAAAAACCCTAACAAGTTTATGAAGTCAGTTGCAGAGGTCAGTAGAGCAAGTTTGACACATTATCCAGTCTCTGGCAGGTTTCCAATTTGTTGAAGCAGTGTCCTCCCACAGTTACAGGGATCTCATCATCTTCAATGCTGTATAGAGTCTTTATTGTAACAACAACTAATGATCCAAGTAGACTATCCCCAGCTCTACTAAAGGTCTGCAATCAAACTTGGGTTTTTATACAGTTTTCACATGACAGTTTACAAATTTGATTGCTCCTCAGGAGGATAGAAGACCCCCTCCTTCTAGTAGAGACTTGACCATTCTACTAATCATGGGTGCCTGGTACAAGAAGTTACTGGAGAACCCTCTGTCCTAGTTCTCCAGTAACTCCTTGTACCAGGCACTCATGTGCCCATCTTTAACCAGATCTTTCCTGTATGTGTGTGTGTGCATGAAAATAATCATGTTTTAAAACCATATACATTGTTTTCTAGTTTCAATTCATATAAAAACAGAACTAAAACACATAACATCCAAAATATTACACCACAGTATTTAGTCACAAGACACAAGATTAGTTAATGGCACCATATATTTTGAAAGACATTTACGCTTGGTCATAAACACAAAATTTTACCATATTAAAGTGTACAGTGTAAATAAGACAATAAAATACAATACAAATATTCCCTCCCTTCTCAAAGTTCACTTATTTCCCTGTTAAGGGAGTAGCAGTTAATTGGAGTCAGAGTCAGTCCGAATTAGTCTTATCGTCAGTATGTTTTGGCAAAAAGCCAATGGGTGGCTGTTGAGAGGCAAAAGCCATGGGGGCTATGGACTAAGGAGTGTTGGGATAATCCTACCGCACCGGCAGGAATGGTGGTCACAGGAGTTTTTCTTTCATTGACCGAAGGGGAACAACTGTGTGTGTGTGTGTGTGTGTGTGTGTGTGTGTGTGTGTGTGTGTGTGTGTGTGTGTGTGTGTGTGTGTGTGTGTGTGTGTGTGTGTGTGTGTCATTGATATAAATAAATAAAAACACTTCAAATTCAAATATAACATATTCAGTTTCAGTTCCCAGTGTCAATATCAGCCTATAAGAAACAGCATTTGAGCTTTGAATTCATTATCTATACATTTTTATAAATGCAGATTACTGAGTCATCACCTTAAGATAAAGAAGGTCTGAGTCCTGAAATTATCCTGTGTGAACGTTTTGGAAGATCAATCTTTTTTGCTGTATAAATTTTCAGACTTATGTTTGTCAGTATGAAGATCAGATCAAAGACAAATTTATTCAGAAAACCATGAAATTCCAAAAGGTTCACATACTTTTCTTGCCACTGTATGTTGTTGAGGGTCTTTTAAAGAAAACATTTCCTAGGTAAGAGTGGTTCTGAAGCTCATGAGTCAAGAACAAGGTCACCCACAATGAGAAGATGCAAGCTGGTGTGGCCAGTTCAGCCGCCATGAGTTGGAGTTTACCTCAGTGAACAACAAAGTTATATCTTTGTGCCTTTGTTCCCACCCATACCTATTGTTATGGGCTGTGGGTCATGACAAAAAAAACGTCCAGATCTCAGATACAAGGGACCAAAATTAGTTTCCTTTGCAGAATGGCATGGCACTCCTTTACTGTCACACTTGGTGTTCCATCTCACACTGTTTTGGACATGTCCTACCAGGATTAGAGCTTGTGGCAAGCCCAGGACACACTAGAGGCACTGTCTCTCAGCTGCCCCTAGAGGAGCTGGGTGAGGTGTGGAGAGAAGGATGTCTAGGCATAGCATTGCTTTAACAGAACAAAAGTATGGATCTAGATTATTTAATCTTTACTAATACTTTAATATTTATGCATTTTGTTTGAACCAGTGACATTTTGCTAATGTTATGGAGACTAACAGATGACATTGGTGTTGTGTTTTAGTGGAGGCTCTGAGGTGCAACCATTGTATCCCTCCATCTGTGGGAAGGCGCTGCTTCAACAAAGTGGAAACCTGCCAGAGACCGGATGAGTTCTGTGCAGTTATTTTTAAGTCAAGTATATACAAATCGAATCTGTTCTGAAATCACTGCAAGGATAAGGAACACCATCTGGAAACACCACCGACTTCTCTGGGCAAAGAAATGATTTTTGTAGAGAATAAAATAATAATACATTTTATTTATAACGCGCCTTTCTGGACACTCAAGGTCAATAGTAAAAGACACAGTCACAATAGCATGAGCTTTGTGCCAGAGAAGACAGCAGCGTTTTTGGTCAGTTTGTTATGGCGATACTTTCTTTTCGGAAGTGTTTCACAACACTTTTGCAGATAAGTAAACCTCTGCCCATCTTTACATCTGACAGTGTTTCTAAAATGCTCCTTATATTCTCAGTTGTAAATTACTCCTTCAGCGTTTTTTTTACTCTTACTTTTAAACTTTTTGTGCTAGTATTTTTCATAAATTGCTGTAAACTTTCTCTGCTTCACCACTTGATTTTATGTTACACAATGTCCCATTGCATAACATGTACACAATGTGTTCTGAATCTGGTTTGTAACATGTAAACATAATATATATATATATATATATATTCACAGTTGACAGTGACACTTACCACTCTGCACCTGAATGGAGCAGTGTCACTAACAACGCTCCTGAGCCTTAACGACTCCGAGGAGTCACACTTCCCTTTCATGGCTAACGATGGTGAGACCAGATCAGCCTGGTCCATCAGGTTTAGTTTCAGGTCAAACCCCTCCCTCTAAAGATATAAGCTCAGCTCTCTTACCAGTTGATCTCAGAATTAATAAAGTTTCTTGGAATTAGTTTTCAAGGTGAAGACGTTTAATCTCTGAGTCCAGATACTTTTACTTAAACCTTTTTGTCAATATGTTCTGGATGTCTGAGAACCTTCACAGACATGTGTAACCATGTCAAATCACGCATATTACTTTACTGTTTTCCAAGGAACCATCTGGTAATCTGGTAATCTCTTAAAGCAGCATTTTTGCTAGCTCAAGTGTGCAGCTGTGTTAACCACAGGAAACGGAAAAGAGGTTCAGCTGTGTGGAGAGGGCGTCGCGTCAAATTAACAATTGTGTAAATTGTTTTGGTTTAGTGCATTAACAAAAAGATTACGCAAAAACTTAACAGGCTAATTTTACCAGCCTTAAAATATATCTATGAACTGTAGAGACAAAGTTTGTTTGAAAGCACACAGCCAATAACTACTACCAGAATATAGTTATTGTAATGTTACTGTCCGCATTGAAATATACTCAAATGCACTTTCAGTCATATATAAATTATTACATTTATTATTTTCTTCAACATTTTACAAACAATACCCAAACAAACAATGACGACAACATAAAATAAGTTTGTTTGAAATCTTTGCAATTAATAAAAAATTTACAACAAAAAAAGCACATTACAGCCTCACAACTGATCATTCTTAAAATGCTTCTACAACTTGACTGTTGTCCATCGATGCTAAATTCAGTTGAATTAACCCTAACCCCTAGGCTGCACTCAGACCAGGTCTAAACCAGGACTACAATCTGTAAAAAGAATGTCTTTGTCAATGAGATGACAAAGACAGCAGATAAAATGCAAAGTGGGAGGGAAGAAGAAGCACGTAGAGGCAGTGGAGCACTTTCACCGATCGGAGCAAAAAGATGTCACCACAAAATCAAGCTAGGCCTACAAGACCGTTTAAAAAAGACATGAGCAAAACCAGGGCTTTTCATTAACAACATTAAATTGTTAAAACATGCACCAGTGTGCCTAATCAAAAAATAAAGTTTAACTGCCCTCTCCCATTGGCACTTAGGGTTAGGGTTATTACAATTTCAATGAAATATCTTCATTGGTCATACTGTTCTTCCTGCATGACTCCCTGTAAAGAGATTTGTAATCTCCGTAGGACTTTACTGGATAAAAAAGTTAAATCAAATTTTTAATTTTTTTATTTAATATTTTAATTAAAGTGGCTAAATGCTTTAAATAATAAGCAAAAGTCACGCCCTGAACATAGCTAAGAATGTAGGCTATGTGAGAGTAACATGTAGCCTATGTTTGTAGTTATACTTATTAACAAATTGAAGTATGTATTGTAAAAAACATGCTTTTTCTATAGGTGATAGGTCCTGAAATTTAAGAACAGGCATCCATGTTTAGAAGAAGGGACAGAAAATTAGGTAAATACCAGCCAACATACAGAGCAAGCATCTATAAAATAATTGAAAGTACAGGCATTTTTGTATTACAAGACAACATTATTTATGCTAATAAAAATATTGGCAGAGTGGTTAGCACTCCTGCCTCACAACAAGAAGGTAGTTGGCCTTTCTGTGAGGAGCCTGCATGTCCAATGTTACCGTGGGTTCTCTCCGAATATTCCGGCATCCCCCCACCACCCAAACATATGCATGTATAAGTCAATTGGCAAATCTAAAGTGTGTCCCTAGTTGTTAAAATATTTTTTGTTCAGATTAATTAGAGAGACAATGGAGGCCGCACGATTTAGAATGAATGATCAGGTTTAATTCTTGGAAGAATGAAGCAAAGCACACACATGTAACAATGTCGAGGATAAAGTTTGCTTGGAAAAGTAAATAATGAGATTTTATATCCAGCAGTTTAAACAATGTTAGGAGGCGTATTTTCATGCCTTTGCATGACAGTGTCATGGCCGCCGTTATGTCACCTGAGCAACCAGCCACTCCTGGGCTACACACCTGCGGCCCATTACAATCAGGCAGGTTCATAAGCAGCTGACACACCCTGACTCCTTTTGTCAGATTGTTCTACTGACTCCAGAAGAGCACAGGCAGCGAGATTTATGAATATGGCTCTTGTGCCTTCATGTCATTGTGTCATTGCTGGTTAAGAAATAAGAATTTTGCACATGATTTTGTTTTGTGAGTCTGATTAATTAATACTGAAGTCTGAAATTGTAGATTATTATTTAATTCTTGTAAAAAAGTTACTTCACACACTTTTTTTTTCATAAATATTTGAATATAAATATTTTAACATGTGAATGTTTTTTTTTATAAATATACTTTCTGTTGCAGACATCTATTTAGGCCTGTGTGTTTATTATTGAGAGTTATGTCTGAGGGCTGTCATTGAGGACGGGAAGTTTATCACAGCATACCCACTACAAAATTATAGAGTACATCACTGGTGTAACCACAGTAGAGATCAAGACAAAAAAGTTAAACTGATTAATCCATTTGTAATATTAAAATGATAAGACAAGGGATCAGTCCAAATTATAATAAAGATTTTCCCCAATGAACTAGTCCACCCATAAAACAGAGCGTGGATCTGCATTGCCCTTTCCTACAACAAGAAAGAAACAAGACATGGAGAGAGACATGCACAATTACAATGGTTAAAAGTCACTTTGGTGAACCACACTGCCCTTTTCTGACTTTGGTATGATCACGCCATGGTGCCGTGGAACTGATGTTAGACCATTGTGTCGCCGTGGTACATGTGTGCGATGGCGTCCCCCAGGATATTGCCTTGCCTGGTCATCTTTTAAGGGTTGCTACATTGTCCTGAGTCTCGTATGGCATGTATATAAGTGAGTTAGTAAAGGCTGTATCGGCAGGCTCCAGATACATGGAACAGAGCACCAAGCAAAGTTATCAGACATGAGATTGCAACAATAATCTGACACCAATTCAGATTTTAAAATATTTGCTGCGTTGTCTGTTGTGACACAGACTTGTTGCTCCTCCTTTAAATCCCAGGCACCCAGCATCTCTTTCAATCCTTGAGCAATTGCATCCCCGGTATGATCTTGCGGAAAATAGGACGTTTGCAAGCATCTGGTTTTGAGTTGAAACTCGTCATCAATGTAATGAACCGTAAGGCTCATATATGGTTCCATAGTTCTACTCGACCATAAATCAGTCGTGGTGGAATAGAACTCAATTTTCTGCAGATCTGATTCAATGCTTTCCCGGCATTTTGAATAAAGCGAAGGCAGCGCAACTTGAGAAAAGAAAGATTAATTGTTGCTCAATGTTTAGCACACTGTACAGCTCTGTCCTCCTTGTTCACCTTCTGGTCCAAGCTGTCCTCCAGAGACTGCACCGTGAGCTGTTCCCGCTGCAGCTGGGCCTGAAGTGCAGCGACTACAGCGTTGTTCTTGGCGCGCACCTCTGCAATTTCTTCATTTGCTCTGAGGAGAAAGCACAGGCTGTCACACGTTTCCAATCCAGGAAGATTAATCAATTTATGCAAGAAAAACTGTTTAGCTATACTGGGTCATTTTCTCCTCTGCATGGGCTTCAAGTGTCTGGTAACGCTGCTCCTCTTTCTTGATTCTTGCCAGGTAGTCTTGAGCACAAGCGAGTGTCTCTTCATTCTAGAGAAAAGACACATGGTTTTGGACAGTTGCTAGGGGTGTGAGCTGTTGGATGGCATTTATTTTCCACAGATTCTGACCTTTCTGTAGCCTTCAATGACGCTCTGGTCCTCCTCCATCCCGTTGTAAATAATAAATAAAGCGCCTTCCTAGCAATTTGTGCCCGGAGATGCTATCCCTGTCCATCAAAGCCTTATTGAGCTTCTCCGTCTCCCCCTCCAGATCAGCTACACAACAAAGATACTCAATTTAGCCTGGAACCGTGTCACAGAAACAGAAAGCACAAGTAGTGTGCATTAGAGCTTACCCATAGTTTTCTCAATAATTAGCTCGTCCTCCGCAATTATATTCCTACAAGAAAAAATATATTTATTATGGCACACTGCAATAAAACTTAAACATACTGACGATACTCACCTGAGTTTTTGAACTTCATCTGCTAGATTCCTTTCCTTTTCCGCTGCCTGGTTAGAACAAAAGATGGTTTAGTTTGATAAATTAAAATCTGCCAATGTAGTTTTAACTGATATTAGAGCAGTGGTGGGCAAAGTAAGGCCTGGGGGCCACATTTGTCCTATTAGGCCGTTTTATCTGGCCAAATATGACCATGAAACAATTTATCCCACTTCAATATTCTTGTGATAAGTAGATTCCACTACAACCTTTCCTAAAGCTAGCAAGATAGTTTTCACTGGTATTAGAACAAAACTAAAGAGTGGATCTAAAACCGGGGGTGACTGTGGGGTTTTATTTAAAGTGTTTCTTGCACATGTTTTACTATAAGCAAAAGAAATGCTTATTGAGAATCAAATATCAATGTTATTTTGATGAACCCATCCCAGATAGGTCAAACAATCCAGCATGGATCCGAGGGACATCGAGTAAACATGTTAATGTCAAACGTGCAAACATGCCACTAAATGACCAATCACAGCGACACATGGATGGTACAGTACTAGTCTAAAGTTAAAAGTACCATTAACTTTGATGATACCAAAAACTCAAGGTTAATCTTGTGGTTACCTCCCTAACCTCCTAATCCAGCGGTGTAGTGTCATATGTTCACGGAAGGCTGAGACAAATAAAACAAACAGGTGATTATTCTTTCTTTGGAAAAGTGAGCATTCTTGCAGTGGGGGATTTTTATCATCTTCCGCCTGTTAAAGGAACGGCTCTCTATGCTGACACAAAAGGAGTTAACCTATGGGAGAATAACTTTAAACTTGCTGAATTAAATACAGTTGTTCGACAAAAAAATATAAAAAAAGAACCGGAACAGAAACAATAGGTTGCCTACGCACCTTCGGTGCGCTTGGCCCCTAAAAACATTCACATATGTTAAAATATTTATATTCAAATATTTCATGGAAAAAAAGTGTGTGAAGTAACTTTTGACAAGAATTAAATATTAATCTACAATTTCAGACATCAGTATTAATTAATCAGACTCACAAAACAAAATCATGTGAAAAATTCTTATTTCTTAACCAGCAATGACACAATGACATGAAGGCACAAGAGCCATATTCATAAATCTCGCTGCCTGTGCTCTTCTGGAGTCAGTAGAACAATCTGACAAAAGGAGTCAGGGTGTGTCGGCTGCTTATGAACCTGCCTGATTGTAATGGGCCGCAGGTGTGTAGCCCGGGAGTGGCTGGTTGCTCAGGTGACATAACGAGCGGCCATGACACTGTCATGCAAAGGCATGAAAATACGCCACCTAACATTGTTTAAACTGCTGGATATAAAATCTCATTATTTACTTTTCCAAGCAAACTTTATCCTCGACATTGTTACATGTGTGTGCTTTGCTTCATTCTTCCAAGAATTAAACCTGATCATTCATTCTAAATCGTGCGGCCTCCATTGTCTCTCTAATTAATCTGAACAAAAAATATTTTAACAACTAGGGACAACATTTGCCAACTGACTTATACATGCATATGTTTGGGTGGTGGGGGGATGCTGGAATATTCGGAGAGAACCCACGGTAACATTGGACATGCAGGCTCCTCACAGAAAGGCCAACTACCTTCTTGTTGTGAGGCAGGAGTGCTAACCACTCTGCCAATATTTTATAAGCATAAATAATGGTGTCTTGTAATACAGTCAAAATGGCTGTACTTTCAATAATTTTATAGATGCTTGCTCTGTATGTTGGCTGGTATTTACCTAATTTTCTGTCCCTTCTTCTTAACATGGATGCCTGTTCTTAAATTTCAGGACCTATCACCTATAGAAAAAGCATGTTTTTTACAATACATACTTCAATTTGTTAATAAGTATAACTACAAACATAGGCTAAATGTTACTCTCACGTAGCCTACATTCTTAGCTATGTTCAGGGCTTGACTTTTGCTTATTATTTAAAGCATTTAGCCACTTTAATTAAAAGATAAAAAAAAAAAATTGATTTAACTTTTTTTATCCAGTAAAGTCCTACGGAGATTACAAATCTCTTTTACTGAATCCGCTATTTTTTGAAACCGGGTTCTAAAGTGGATAAATCTGAAAATGACACCCTTGCGGTTTCGTGTGTACAGCCAATCTGTACATTTTGTGAAACAATGATGTCATCGCATCACGTGTCGGCCTCGTCACACGTAACAGCAACAACAATAATGGCGACTACGTGATTGAGTTCGTGCTGCAGAAGCTACTAAGCCTACTAGCTTTATTACAGCAAAATCTATTGCTTCTATGCAATTGTGGTGAGCAACAAGTGGTAATGGACAACACCATACGCCACATGCTCTTAGATCCACTGCGAAAGAGAACCAGGAGAGCATGTCCAAAGCATCTCTCGTCGCCCTGAGCGAGGAACTCAGTCCGTATATTGAAGGGCAAACAACAAACATGAGGGCACCAATTACTACACTCAAAATAAATGACTGCAACAATTTGAGAACTTGTTTTTATTAGAAAATAAATATTTAGGTCTTCGTCTTCTTCTTCTGTGTGCAAGGTTATGCGCATGCTCAAAGTCTTCTTCTCCGTGTATAGTGTATATCTGTGGCAGAATTACAGCGCCCCATACTGGTCTGGCATATATACTACATCGTTTTCAGACGGTTTCAGTGGTTTCGTGTGTATCGCAGATATTTCTTGAGACGACGCCGTCTCAAGATCGGATAGGGGATGCACTGGCTTCGTGTGGACATAGCCTTAGTTTCAGGTCAAACCCTCCTCTAGAGATATAAGCTCAGCTCTCTTACCAGTTGATCTCAGAATTAATAAAGTCTCTTGGAATTAGAGACTAAACGTCTTCACCTTGAAAACTGAGTCCAGATACTTTTACTTAAACCTTTTGTCAAGATGTCCTGGATGACTGAGAACCTTCACAGACATGTGTAACCATGTCAAATCACGCATATTACTTTACTCTTTTCCAAGGAACCATCTGGTAATCTCTTAAAGCAGCATTTTGCTAGCTCAAGTGTGCAGCTGTGTTAACCACAGGAAACGGAAAAGAGGATCAGCTGTGTGGAGAGGGCGTCGCGTCAAATTAACAATTGTGTAAATTGTTTTGGTTCAGTGCATTAAAAATAAAATTACGCAAAAACTTAACAGGCTAATTTTACCAGCCTTATAATATATCTATGAACTGTAGAGACAAAGTTTGTTTGAAAGCACACAGCCAATAACTACTACCAGAATATAATTATTGTAATGTTACTGTCCGCGCATTGAAATATCCTCAAATGCACTTTCAGTCATACATAAATTATTACATTTATTATTTTCTTCAACATTTTACAAACAATACCCAAACAAACAATTACGACAACATAAAATAAGTTTGTTTGAAATCTTTACAAATTAATAAATTTAAAACAATAAAAGCACATTACAGCCTCACAACTGATCATTCTTAAAATGCTTCTACAACTTGACTGTTGTCCATCGATGCTAAATTCAGTTGAATTAACCTAACCCTAGGCTGCACTCAGACCAGGTCTAAACCAGGACTACAATCTGTAAAAAGAATGTCAAGTAATTCTTAAGTTCAAATGAGATGACAAAGACAGCAGATAAAATGCAAAGTGGGAGGGAAGAAGAAGCACGTAGTGGCAGTGGAGCACTTTCACCGATCGGAGCAAAAGATGTCACACAAAATCAAGCTAGGCCTACTAGACCGCGTTTAAAAAGACATGAGCATAACCATTTTATTAACAACATTAAATTGTTAAAACATGCGCCAGTGTGCCTAATCAAAAATAAAGTTTAACCGCCCTCCCCATTGGCACTTAGGGTTATTACAATTTTTTGTAATATCTTCATTGGTCATACTGTTCTTCCTGCATGACTCCTGCAAAGAGATTTGTAATCTCCGTAGGACTTACTGGATAAAAAAGTTAAATCAAATTATTTTTATTTTTTATTTAATCTTTTAATTAAAGTGGCTAAATGCTTTAAATAATAAGCTAAAGTCAAGCCCTGAACATAGCTAAGAATGTAGGCTATGTGAGAGTAACATGTAGCCTATGTTTGTAGTTATACTTATTAACAAATTGAAGTATGTATTGTAAAAAACATGCTTTTTCTATAGGTGATAGGTCCTGAAATTTAAGAACAGGCATCCATGTTTAGAAGAAGGGACAGAAAATTAGGTAAATACCAGCCAACATACAGAGCAAGCATCTATAAAATAATTGA
The DNA here is from genome assembly GCA_024416835.2 of Perccottus glenii. NCBI lineage: Eukaryota > Metazoa > Chordata > Actinopteri > Gobiiformes > Odontobutidae > Perccottus > Perccottus glenii. Next base: position 115,163 of record JALDQB020000063.1, read on the forward strand.
AAGTACAGGCATTTTGACTGTATTACAAGACAACATTATTTATGCTAGTAAAAATATTGGCAGAGTGGTTAGCACTCCTGCCTCACAACAAGAAGGTAGTTGGCCTTTCTGTGAGGATCCTGCATGTCCAATGTTACTGTGGGTTCTCTCCGAATATTCCGGCATCCCCCCACCACCCAAACATAAGCATGTATAAGTCAATTGGCAAATCTAAAGTGTGTCCCTAGTTGTTAAAATATTTTTTTGTTCAGATTAATTAGAGAGACAATGGAGGCCGCGCACGACTTAGAATGAATGATCAGGTTTAATTCTTGGAAGACTGAAGCAAAGCACACACATGTAACAATGTCGAGGATAAAGTTTGCTTGGAAAAGTAAATAATGAGATTTTATATCCAGCAGTTTAAACAATGTTAGGAGGCGTATTTTCATGCCTTTGCATGACAGTGTCATGGCCGCTCGTTATGTCACCTGAGCAACCAGCCACTCCCGGGCTACACACCTGCGGCCCATTACAATCAGGCAGGTTCATAAGCAGCCGACACACCCTGACTCCTTTTGTCAGATTGTTCTACTGACTCCAGAAGAGCACAGGCAGCGAGATTTATGAATATGGCTCTTGTGCCTTCATGTCATTGTGTCACTGCTGGTTAAGAAATAAGAATTTTGCACATGATTTTGTTTTGTGAGTCTGATTAATTAATACTGAAGTCTGAAATTGTAGATTAATATTTAATTCTTGTCAAAAGTTACTTCACACACTTTTTTCCATAAAATATTTGAATATAAATATTTTAACATGTGAATGTTTTTGTTTTTAAATATACTTTCTGTTGCAGACATCTATTTAGGCCTGTGTGTTTATTAATGAGAGTTATGTCTGAGGGCTGTCATTGAGGACGGGAAGTTAATCACAGCATACCTGATATGACCTGTAGAGAACTATGAGCACCTACTAACTATAAACAATATACAGAATTATAATAATAAAATTCTTATAACACACGCATTGATTATTGTAATGCATTGCTGGCCAGAGTCTCTAAAGCTACCCTAAATAAGCTGCAGTTGGTACAAAATTCAGCTGCCAGAATTTTAACAGGAACCAGTGCAAGGGAGCACATTACACTGATCCTTGAAAAATTGCACTGGCTTCCTGTTAGTTCTCGTATTGATTTTAAAATTCTCATGCTCACATATAAGGCCTTGAATAATCTGGCCCCTCAATATTTGTGTGAACTTTTAACTCTCTACACTCCTTCACGCGCACTACGCTCCTCTGAAGCTGGTCTCTTAACTGTCCAAAAAACACGGTTAAAAACTATGGGTGATCGGGCTTTTTCCTCCTTGGCTCCTAAATTGTGGAATTCCCTGCCCTCTGAGATTAGGAATGCTGAATCTTTTAGTATTTTTAAATCATTACTTAAAACGTACTATTTTAGGATAGCTTTTATGTGACTCATTTTATTATTCTTGCTTGTTTTACTTTGGCTTTTTAATTGATTTTATTGCTTTGTGTATTTTTTAATTTTATATGTATGCAAGTGTATGTTAAGTGCTTTGAGATTCCCATTTAAAGGCGCTATATAAAATAAAGTTATTAATTAAAAGCAATATACATTTACAATATTTACTATCATCCATAAAGATACTGTAGGAGATGGCCATTTGTAATTGCTTTTAAAAAAGTGCAGTTTTAAATATTTCAGACTGATCTGTTTATCCCATCGATTGGTTTATCCATGGATTTTATGCATACGTTGACTGGAGAGGGCGCTGGCGTCTTCTACTCGCCTTCTCCGTCAATTGGATCTTATTAATCAGGTTGTTTTAAATTTGTTTTAAATTTTGTTCTGCCGTGGCGTTACCGCACTGCAGTAAGTCTACTGTTTAATGCTACCTTCACCTGTGAAGACTTTTGTATGTGGAGACTTTTATCGGTGCGCTTTTATCGGAACGTGGCTAACAGCTAGCACTGGCTCATCAGTGTCCATCATGCTGACATACTCATCATCACATCTACGGAAACTCATCAACTGTAACATACCAACTGGCTTCTCCACCATCGCACAACTGGGACTTCTGCGCCGGCCTCGCTACATCCACAGAGGATCTCGACACCGGTTTGTTTTGTTCAAACACGGCAACTCCATCCCATCCATCTGGTCGACAGCACGTCCCGTCGCAGAGCTGACGCACCACCTCACCCGTCATCAGAGTGCTTCCACTACCGGGACTAATAGCGCTGGGTTCTCACACGCCAGGCAAATTAAAAAACCCGGGGTGGACCATAGTGTCCTCCGTCCAATAAATAAACTGGACTCCACACACCACATCACTCTGGAACAACTCAATGTACAGTCACTTACAAATAAATCTGGTTTTATTCACAATCACATCCTTGATAAGGGGATTGACATCATGTGCCTCACAGAAACCTGGCAACAGCCTGAGGTCTACTCAGTCCTCAACGAGGCCTGCCCCCCTGGATATAAATACCTGGACAAAGCTCGTACAACTGGCCGCGGTGGTGGCCTGGCTGTCATTCACCGCAGCAACATTGAAATAACCTCCATGTCTGTCTCTAATTTCAGTTCTTTTGAAAACTTGGTCATTAGATCCAAACATCCACTCTCCATAACAATAGTTCTCATTTACCGCCCTCCAAAACCACAACCATCATTCATCTCTGAAATATATGACCTCCTCACATCACTCTGCTCAACATCCACAAACTTACTGATACTGGGCGACTTCAACATTCATATGGACTCAAACTCCTGTCGTTATGCCGCTGAGTTCAGACAAGCTCTGGACTGCCTGGACCTTCATCAACACATAAATACACACACAACAGGGGCACATACTGGACCTGGTCATCACTGGCTCCGCCCCATTATAGACCTACAGGTGCATGACCTGGGGTCTCCGATCACCGGGCCATCACCATAGAACTTGTTCTGCCATCTCCCCTCACCAAGAAACCCCGTCACATCACCTTCAGGAACATCAGGAACATTGACCCTGCCTCCTTCAGCCTGGACCTTCAACATCTCTCCCCTCTCCCATTTATCACTCACTGACCTTATGGACTTTTACAATAGAAACCTCAACTTCATTCTAGACACACACGCACCAGTAAAAACCCGTACTGTGACTTTTACACGCTCCGCCCCCTGGTTTACAGATGAACTCAGGCAAATGAAAAGATCCGTCCGAGTCTTGGAGCGTGCTTTCAAAACCTCAGAGTTGAGGTGCATAAGTTGGCCTACCGGGAACAACAGAAGGCTTACTCAAAAGCACTTTTAAAGGCCAGATCAGACCACTACTCTAAAATAGATAATAATACCCTGGAAACTCAAAACAACTCTTCCTAACCATAAACCACCTCCTCAAACCACAAACTCCTCAAATAATAACCACTCAGTTGATCAGTGTAACAAGTTCATTGACTTTTTCACATCCAAAATACAAAATATCCGTTCCTCCCTACCAACTTCAAAAAGCTCTTCTCCAATAAATAACAACCCGTTACAACCACCCCACCACACCTATCTCACTTCTCCTCAGTACGCAGCAGGAGGTCGAAATCATCATTCAAAAACAAAACCATCCACATGCAGCCTTGACCCGCTCCCTCTCCCCTGCTCAAAGCTCACATTCACTCCATCAGTCCTCTCATAACTAAAATCATAAACATCTCCTCCAAACCGGCCATGTCCCATCTCCCTAAAGACAGCCCTCATCAGACCCCATCTCAAAAAACCCACTCTCGACCCTGAAGATCTGTCCAACTACAGACCCATTTCCAACCTCCCATTCATATCCAAAATTTTAGAAAAAGTAGTTTCTGCCCAACTCCACAACCATCTCAAATCACACAGTCTATATGAAAATTTCAATCTGGTTTTCGTCCCTCCACAGCACAGAAACTGCTCTGATCAGGGTCACAAATGACCTGCTGATGGCCTCGGACTCTGGCTCCCCATCTCTCCTCATCCTTCTCGACCTCTCTGCTGCATTTGACACTGTTGACCACCACATTCTCGTCCATCGCCTCCAAAACTACACTGGACTCTCTGACAGTGCCCTCCTCTGGTTTCACTCCTACCTCACAGAGAGGACCGAGTTTGTGGCCCTGGGGATGCTAAATCTCAGCCCCACATGGTCACCTGTGGGGTCCCCAGGGCTCAGTGCTCGGTCCCACCCTTTTCATCATCTACTTGCTCCCCTCAGTCGTGTCATCAGCAAGTATGGAGTTTCATTTCACTGCTATGCTGATGACACACAGCTATACATCAAGGTCACCCCTCCTCCACCCCTCTGCCACCATAACCTGTCTTACCTCCTGTCTGGAGGAGATAAAGGCCTGGATGAGTCAAAACTTCCTGCAGCTTAATAGTTCAAAAACTGAAGCCATTCAGATTGGGACATCACACCAGCTCCACTCCTCCCCCATTACCTCCATATCCTTCTCCGGCCACAACATTCCACTCTGCCCCTCCGTTACTAACCAGGGGCCTGTTGCACAAAAGTAGGATAAGGGATTAAGCCAGGATATCTTGGTGATCCTGGCTCAATTGATCCCTAATCCGGTTGCACTAAAGCTGGATAGGGGGCAGGAGGATATGTTATGGTATAAATTACCATGGAGATTTATTCTGTTCAGCTAGCCTGCTCCGGACCAGGCTAAATTCCAGGATCTATTTAATCTCATCCCTAATGTCAGTCAGCAGTCACCACAAATGGAAACCAATAGTTATTTCACTGCTCACTATACATTGTTATCACATATAACTAGACCCACTGTCATTATTTAAAGTTTGTGATTATTAATTTCAATCATTTTGGATAAATAATGATTTTTAGATGATGTTGCTATCATTAGATAATTTACAGTTTCCCATAGACTATAAGGCTATATATAAAATGATAGAATATTAGGGCCACAGAGGGAAAAAAAAAGACAAGTCATAATATTGTAACCAGTTGTTTTAAAGGAGGACAGTTGTTAAAATGACAGATGTGGGGCATTTTGTGAAATTGTACTTCAGTATGGTTTCATAAACAAAGACATGCTGATGTGCCAGAATATGAAGTATCACATTGTCATAACTATCAAAACTGTAAAAAGAATATGTTGCTTTTCTGCAGAAAGAACCAGCCTCATAAATTTATGACTTTATCCTTTTTCCTCAGTGGGGCCCTAGTACTCTGTCATATAAACAAATACACATTCCATATGACTATAAAAACACAATGTGTAACATTATGTTCCTTTATTGAATAAGGACAAAACAAAGCAGGTAAACTATCAGCTCCTTTCGAAACTGAAGTCACAGTGACTCTACAAGATGGAAAGCACAGAATCAAAGCATATTATACAAAATGATACATACACATTCAAAGGTCTGTATATATAACACACCCTGCATGTCTGCACACTAAAATAAATGCAGGACAAATCCATACACATCAACTGAACAGACAAATGAATGGATGCAGTAGCCTCCCTGCAGCCTTGTATTACACACAGTATACCGCACAAACATCATAAGAGGCCGAATAAAACCCAAAACCCTATTTCCTCTGCCACAGCAGGACATTTTTACCTAAATTGAAAGCACACATACTAACTAAAATAATTCAACACATATTGGTCCCTCAGCAGCCGACCACTGTCGTCATCAGGGAAGATTGCCGGATTGTCCCAGTCCATGGCTGGTGGCACTCTGGGGCCCTCTCCTTCCTCAGGCAGGCCACATTGTGGAGGACAGCACAAGCCACAGTAATATCACATGCCCTAACAGGGTTGACCCTTAATTTGTGAAGGCAGTGAAAGCGTGCCTTCAGGAGGTCAAAGGTCATTTCAACTCTGGCCCTGGTCCTGGCATGGGCATGGTTGTAGGCCTGCTGTGCTTCCTGGGGTCTGTGAAAGGTGTCAGGAGAAAAGGCTGGCAGCCATACCCCCTGTCTCCCAGCAACACACCAGAGAATTCACCTGTCAACACAAAATCTCATCATTACTACCTCATAAACACAGTGATATTCTTGACACAGCCATGATGGTTATAAATAGGGGTTGTGTGGCTTACCTTGTGATAGGCACTGATAGATTTCAGAGGCCCGAAAGATTCTGGAGTCATGGACTGAGCCAGGCCATTTTGCCACAACATTGCTGATCACACAGTCGGCATTGCAGACCATCTGAAATCATAAGATGAGGAATATTACACCAACCAGATGATGAAAACCTCACTGTCTTTCACAGTGATGGAAGTGTCGCAACTATAAATCACAAAAGCCCAAATTTTTGTACATGCATGGCAAATAGTCACAATGAAAAATGTGTCTGTATTTTGGTTCACAACATTCTTTACCTTCCACTGACACCTGAGTTAATCTCTAATCATCCAAATTGCCAGAAAACACCCAACAGAAAGCCAAAACCTGAACTTCAGGATATGTTAAGGGACCTTTATAGAATGGAGCCAATCAGAAATGTACACTGAAAACAAGGAGCTATACAAGACAGTAGAGAGGGCACACAGACAAGTTTTTTCAAACTTCAGTATTCGGTCAAGAAAAGAAAATAACTGCACTGCATGCCTATCGGCAACAGGTAAAAATGTCAAAACGTGTCATTACAATGAATTACATTTGTAAACGAAAAACAGAAGGAAAAGAGGAAAAAGCAAAATAATTTGCAACACAACCCTATTGTAGTGTTTACTAAACACTAAAAATGTTTGCAATTAAGTGTCTTTGGAATCTGCCATTAATAAATTGCATGAGATGCAAAACATCTGATATGACAATGTAATCAAAATATAAATTACTTGTTTTTAATTGCTCTTTGTATTAAGTATCCTAAAAGCATAATAAACAGGCTAGCATGTGTAGTGCACATAAAAAAAAGACATGTTTTATTTTATTTTTTGTACTGCTGAACAGTGACAATCAACAAGAAACAATCATTTGAAACAATGGAAGTACTAAATAAAGTGGGGTGAAATCTTACTCGAGACTTTGATTTCAGTGCTCTTATCTTTTCGTTAAGACAGGCATCAATTAGTGTAAAAGTGCCCTTAATCACAGCAGGACCAAGACCATGTGTTGCCAGGCCAAATGTTTCCCAATTACTCTCCAAAGCTTCTTGTAAAGCTTTCATGTTTTTCCTGCAATTGAAAATATCAACAGCTGTTTAGTTTTCCAGTTCACCTGAGTATTAAATAATTTAGTTAATGTTAAGTGTAAAAGTAAATTGTTACTAAATTACCTGCAGTCTTCTGTTTTGAACATGGCTTCATTGACATTTCCCTCTTCCAACAGGGCTTCAGCCACTTTTTCTGGGGATGAATTTTGTTGCCAGGTACATGATGTCACCGCCAGATCACTGCATTCATCTAAAATATAATTTAATTTAATAATAATAACAATAATATAATTATTTGTAATTATGGATACACTCAAAAAAAACATGGCATGGTTGTGGGTGCCAGATGAGCTGGTTTGAATATTTCAGAACATGCTGATCTACTGGGACATTTCACTCACAAAAGTCTTTAGTGAGTACACAGAACTTTAAAAAAACCTATCGAATAACCATTTATTATGGGGTTGAAATCTGGTATTCTGCAGATTATTGTTCTTGGCTGCTGTTATAGCCCACCTACCTCAAGGTTCAATGTCTTGTGCATGCTAAAATGATTTTCTGCTTACAGTACCATGGTTTATACATAGTAAGTGCATAACAATAGTTAAAAATAATGTGTAAAGTCAGTTGAAATTATATTATGTTATATAAAATCTTACTATAATATGAATTTTGTGATTCAAAGGCACAAAGCTATGATACTGGTATCAGAATTCCCTTTAAAGTTATTACTTCTACTATAGTATTACCTTCACAAAGTTTGGAGCACTGTGAAGTTAACTTTGTTCGCTTTGAGGGCTTCACCTCCAACTCCTCTATAATTTTCTTTTTTTGTCCCTTGGCCTTCCGGAGATAAGCCACTATAGTGTTTGCAGAGTAACTCTCTGGCAGAGAGCATCTTCTCTGTAGCTCATCTGATGTGACCAGGTATCTGAAATATCAATGTGTTACATACATTATAATGATCTGTAAAAGGTGGCGGTGCTTTCTTTTAAAAATCCTCTTTAGATGCATAGGAACACAAAGGTAAAAAGGGTTTGGACCATGGCATTAAGATAATTTATTTGAAAGGGTTTCTTTCTTTTTAAAATAAATGGGACTGATCTAGAGCATATTTGGCTTTAATTAAACCCATTTAAAGAGAAAAATGTACTAACCTTTTGCTTGGTGAAAGTCTGAAACTTTTAAAGCACTTTCCACTAGGAATCCCCCTGGAAAAGTTGGAAAGTAAAAGTTAACCATACCAATGGGAGAGGAATAACATGCATTAATTTAAATCAAAATGAATTACTGTCTGTTGATAAATGCTTTTCATAGACTTATCCACAGCATCATAAAGTGTCTTAATTCTGGTTCCCTTTATTAATGCAACATTTATAGCATTTATACGAGTGTCACCTGATTCTTTACTAGGTCAACAGATAAATAACATTATTCTTTACAATGAGGTTTAAACCCATTATAGAGCAGATGCAAAAGTTTACCTGTCTGATCTTGGCTGTGTCCTTGGCTGCTTTCACCCCAAAATACATTTCTGTCTTGTCCCTCAGCTTTTTTGTTTTCGTTACCATCTTCTGAACTGTCTTGTCCTCAGCTTTTTGTTTTCGTTACCATCTTCTGAACTGTCTTGTCCCTCAGTTACTTTGATTCCGTTACCATCTTCTGAACTGTCTTGTCCCTCAGTTTCTTTGATTCCGTTACCATCTTCTGAACGGTCTTGTCCCTCAGTTTCTTTGATTCCGTTACCATCTTCTGAACGGTCTTGTCCCTCAGTTTCTTTGATTCCGTTACCATCTTCTCAACGGTCTTGTCCCTCAGTTTCTTTGATTCCGTTACCATCTTCTGAACGGTCTTGTCCCTCAGTTTCTTTGATTCCGTTACCATCTTCTCAACGGTCTTGTCCCTCAGTTTCTTTGATTCCGTTACCATCTTCTGAACGGTCTTGTCCTCAGTTTCTTTGATTCAGTTACCATCTTCTGAACGGTCTTGTCCCTCAGTTTCTTTGATTCAGTTACCATCTTCTGAACGGTCTTGTCCCTCAGTTTCTTTGATTCCGTTAGCATCTTCTGAACTGTCTTGTCCCTCAGTTTCTTTGATTTGGTTACCATCTTCTGAGCTGCCTTCTATCAGAACTTATGTATTTATAATATTAAAATAAACATGCTGATAGACTATTAATAGTCTATCTAAATATAAAAAGCCTAATAAAAATATGTAATATTAGAAGGTTTATTTTACAAGTGTCATTTATTCCAGATTTTTTTTACCTTGGCAAAACAGACACTTGGCATCCTCTTGATTCCCACGTAGACATTTGTTATGGATATTTACTGAACATGTTGAGCATTTTTCCTAAAAGGATCATTTGCATGAAAAAATGGTTAGGCCAAAAATGTTTAATTTTACTTTTGTTATGGCCAATGGCCCAGGAACCGGAAGACTCCAATGCAAAAACCCATACTCAGGCAAAAGTTTAACATAAAGTTTATTGGTCCACATATAGCAAACAAAAATCCAAGGAACAGAGAACCATAAAGACTAGGGTTGGAACAGAACAATCAGGAATACAGAGAAACTAAAACCAGCCTGAGGAAAACACAATAAAACCTCCACAGAGAACACAGACTAAGCTAGAAGACACAAGGAAACACTAAACAGACTCACGGGTAGGGAGACGACGACCTGGCACAGAGCAGAAGAACAAACGGGTATAAATACACACAGATAAGAACAGGTGCAACACATCAGGGGAGCAGGCAATCACGCAGAAGGGGAAGACAACAGGCAGGAAGTAAATCATGAAACACAGACAGGAGTAAGCCATTTCAAAATAAAACCAAAACACCACAACAAGCTGAAACAATAATCAGAATATAAAGAAACCACTAAGAAACTTAAAAGAACCACAACATCAAACAAAACAGACAACTTAAACCTGAATCCTGACAACTTTTACTCCCCAACTAATTAGTTGGATCTGGGGTCAAAAGACCACAAGATATTGGAACATGTTTCAGCTTACATTGCTTTAAATTTTAAAATGTACTTTGTGTCACTTGCCTTGTTCTTCCTAGGCATCGTGTTGTGACAGATGCCACAAATACCTGACTTATCTAAAGCACATAAGAAACATATTTGCTGCATTGTCACTCTTTCAACAGGAATCAACCAATAATAAACTCTAAATAAATTCATGTGTATGGTATTTACCAAGTGACCTAAAAAGAAACCACCCCAGTCGTTCTCTCTCTTGATGTATAGGCGAGCATGCAAGGTATCCCTTTGAGCCTTCTAGAATGGCCTCAGCAAACTAAAGGTGATCCAAAAAGAATAATTAATTCAATGCCACAAAAAGCTGAATTACTTTAGTTTAGCTACACTTTTCAACACAATAGAGCCCAAAGTTCCACAATCAGCAGGAATTTTGTAGCAGAATAATAATAATTAAAAAAACATTAAACTAATAAAACAATTAGTTAATCCAGAATATATACAATATCATTACAAACAGCACAGCAGTTTCATGATCCCAAAAAAAAAAACACTGACAATGATTTGCTGTACTACTAGTAGTAATAATAATAATAATAATACTAGTAATAAAGATAAATGTATTTTTACCACAGCTGTGAAAACACCACAGGAAATACTGTCAGACTGAAGGCTGTGCTTCCTCTTTACCCATTTCCATGGCCCCCGGTACCCTTTTGATGCAGCAAATGTGCTGAAATGTAGGTAAAGTTTAAAATAAATAAAGTAGATATAGTTCATATAGATGGGCAAAACAAAGTTCATATAGAAATACAAAAATGTAAATCTGTTTTATTTTAAATCTTTCCTGTACCTCCAGTTTTCTGCTAATTGATTATACTGCTGCTTAGTCTCCACCAGTGAATTCAGGTAAGTAATAGTCTGATCCCTAATTACTGCAGTGCTAGAACAAACAAACAAATTAGACATGTTACACTGGGAGCCAATATACTTGACATATTTATGACATTACAACTCACAGCAAAATGTATGTTTTCTTAGTGGATAACTTACAAAAAAAGTCCAATGATTACCATCCTCCAAATAGGGACCAACCACCTCAGTTTTATTTTCAAATATGTTTTTCTTAAAAGAAGAGGAAAATTATGAATGTAAAGTAAGATGTATATAATAACTTGAATTTATTTGGAGCAAATTCACAACTACTGTGTGAGAGTAGCAATTGATATTTGTCTATACTTGTTTTACCTGTAACACTGGTAAGATCAGGCATTTAAATTTTGACAGGAAAATTCTTACCTTGGTAAAATAACAGCTTCTTGCTCGTGCTCTGCCCTCCAGAATGTGAGTCATGGTATGGGTATTAAGAGCCAAAACATTTGGTTTCTTCTAAATGGGAAAAAAATAAAAATCAAATAATAATTATTGCTCTGGTGCAACTTCACAAGTTTGACAAGGTGGATGGAAAAAGAGCAAAACAATTATTGGAACAGTACCAGCAACGCTTGTGAATGGAGAGAGATCAAAATGGTCAGAAAATAGAGCTGAGAACATATTTCCTGACCATTTTGGTCGCTCCATTCATGCTGCTTGAACGGTTCCAATAATTATTGTATGGAAAGTAGGCAACCCTTCTCCTGGAGTGCACTGGGCATGCAAACTCCTAGGTAGGGTGGGCTATATAGAAAAGTAACACGATACATGAAGACATTTTCACAATACTAGTAAAAAATATTGCACACCCCTACACTCAGGTGTGTTAGATTTATGTTAGCAGATATATCTGTAAGATTGCAAAACTCTGGTGTTTTCCCCTTATATAGAAAATATTCAAAGTAGTTGAGTTAACCATCTTACCATGCTGAACAGATGGAACAAAGCATCCATTATCTGAGGAGGCGGCGGCAGCGGCGGCGGCGACGGCGGCGGCACGACGGCGGCGGCGGCGGCACAGGGATTGTTCAAACAAAATATCTACTTTTGTTCAGCAGAAGAAAAAAAAAATCATACAGTTTTGGAACAACTTGAGGGTGAGAAAATACATTATGAGAGACCAAACATTTTGATATTTGGGGAACAAGAGCTGCACCATAAATCATTAAAGGATCAAGAGCTTGATTCAAACAACAATGTGATCATATTAAATTCACCTGTATCTATAAAACCATTGAAAAAAAAGACACTGGAAGATTAGATTCTGTATTTGAGCTATTCGAACACAGAAAAAAAGTTATCATCTAACTGTATGAAACAGCTATCCAGCAATCCAGAAGCAATCCAGATTCCAGACAATTATTTACATACACATAAAAAAGATAAGTTGTATTATAGAATATATAAGAGAAATGTTACCTCATCAGATACTTTGTTGTTTTCTACAAGGGATTCAAAACTTTCCATGTAAAGTGGATAGGGTCCAATGCTTCCAATGCTGCATCCATACAGTCCTCCAGACTTCATAACTTGTAAGACTGCAAGGGTCATTTTTTATTTTTTTTTCGTTTTTAAACTATTGTTTTAGTATTTTATATTTTTTGTTAAAACATTCTGTGATCATTGCATATTAACACTTTCTAGAGCAAATCCATTCATTTTTTTCCCTGACAGAAATGTTCCTTGAAGACAGAGGGATAGGCTGGCAGAAAAATATTTGAAAACATTAGCCTAACCTATAAAGAACACTGTTACCAATCTTAAAGCATTAAATATTAAGATAAATCAAATAGGCTCTCCTGCTCCAAGAGTAACAGGATTACCCTTCCCATACCATACCAATTGAGTTGTCCTGCCCTGAAAGCAGCATATAGTGTCAAATTTCTCAAAGGAGCTTAGAATGAGGAGACATGGAAACGTCGTGATTACGAATGCGCATACAACAAATTTAAAGTTTTCTGATGTTTCAGTGTGGATGAGACACTTTTGAAAAACGAATGAAAATGCTAGTTTGGACGGAGAGCATTTTAAAACGAAAATGCTGTTTTAAAATATCCAGAGCAGCATAGAGTAAAAAAAAAAAAAAAAGAGCAGCAGACTAAAAATAACGGCAATATGAATCTATTGAATACACCTGCCCCAAGAGCAGCAGACTAAAAATAACAGCGATATGAATCTATAGAATACTCCTGCCCCAAGAGCAGCAGCTACCCGCCCTAGCGCTGCAGTAGCTGCTGCTCTGGCGCTAGCGCTGCAGTAGCTGCTGCTACTGGCTAAGCGCTAGGACGGGGATGTATTAATTTGAAGGAAATGTCGCGGTGGCTTGAACGAATTATGTGATCGCATATAGGTTAGCACCGAAAACTTTTAAAACAATATATTATAAATTTACTTACCATACAATAAATGTGATCTCTCAGTCCAATGAACAGTCTAGTCATAACGTATCTTCCCTCCAAATTTCCAAACGTCTTGACCCCGCCTCTAATCCAATTTCATTGGTTGAATCTGTCAACCAATCATTTTCTTTTCTGCCCTTAGAACAACTTTGAGTAAGTAAAACTCCACGAGCAATCAAAAATAAAGTTTAACCGCCCTCCCCATTGCCACTTAGGGTTATTACAATTTTTTTTGTAATATCTTCATTGGTCATACTGTTCTTCCTACATGACTCCCCTGCAAAAGAGATTTGCAATCTCCGTAGGACTTTACTGGATAAAAAAAAGTTAAATCAAAATTTTTTTTTAATTTAATCTTTTAATTAAAGTGGCTAAATGCTTTAAATAATAAGCAAAAGTCAAGCCCTGAATATAGCTAAGAATGTAGGCTATGTGAGAGTAACATGTAGCCTATGTTTGTAGTTATACTTATTAACAAATCAGTATGTATTGTAAAAACATGCTTTTTCTATAGGTGATAGGTCCTGAAATTTAAGAACAGGCATCCATGTTTAGAAGAAGGGACAGAAAATTAGGTAAATACCAGCCAACATACAGAGCAAGCATCTATAAAATAATTGAAAGTACAGCCATTTTGACTGTATTACAAGACAACATTATTTATGCTAATAAAAATATTGGCAGAGTGGTTAGCACTCCTGCCTCACAACAAGAAGGTAGTTGGCCTTTCTGTGAGGAGCCTGCATGTCCAATGTTACCGTGGGTTCTCTCCGAATATTCCGCATCCCCACCACCAAAAACATATGCATGTATAAGTCAATTGGCAAATACAAAGTGTGTCCCTAGTTGTTAAAATATTTTTTTGTTCAGATTAATTAGAGAGACAATGGAGGCGCGCCGATTTAGAATGAATGATCAGGTTTAATTCTTGGAAGAATGAAGCAAGCACACACATGTAACAATGTCGAGGATAAAGTTTGCTTGGAAAAGTAAATAATGAGATTTTATATCCAGCAGTTTAAACAATGTTAGAGGCGTATTTTCATGCCTTTGCATGACAGTGTCATGGCCGCTCGTTATGTCACCTGAGCAACCAGCCACTCCCGGGCTACACACCTGCGGCCCATTACAATCAGGCAGGTTCATAAGCAGCCGACACACCCTGACTCCTTTTGGCAGATTGTTCTACTGACTCCAGAAGAGCACAGGCAGCGAGATTTATGAATATGGCTCTTGTGCCTTCATGTCATTGTGTCATTGCTGGTTAAGAAATAAGAATTTTGCACATGATTTTGTTTTGTGAGTCTGATTAATTAATACTGATGTCTGAAATTGTAGATTAATATTTAATTCTTGTCAAAAAGTTACTTCACACACTTTTTCCATAAAATATTTGAATATAAATACTTTAACATATGTGAAGGTTTTAGGGGCCAAAGCGCACTAAAGGTGCGTAGGCAACCTATTGTTTCTGTTCGGGTTCTTTTTTTATTAAAATTTTTTTAGGCCCGAGCCGGTGATGACCGGGAGGGCCTATTGTTTTTGCTCGCATTTTATTTTATTTTTTTTATTTTTTTATTTTTTTCCCAATATGATCCTAAATTTGACCCAGTGAACATGAACGAAAAGTTATTTTTATTGGTCCCAGCCTTCAAGCCCGGCGAAAAATTTATGTATTTGAAGTCGCGAAAAATACGAAAAATGACTCAGTGGCGACCCTACAAAAGTCAAAATACATTGGGCCTATGGAAAGTGAAAGTAACTTTTTCCAACGTAGAAAAATGAAACTTGGTACATCCATAGGACATCTTGGGGCAAACAGAAACGTCAATTACAGCCACACCCTAAACTCAACAGGAAGTCCGCCATGTGGAGTGAAACGCACGGCCACTAAAATTGCACCCCTTGCGCAAAAAGATGCAAATCATTGTGTTTTAATTTAAATGGCCCCAGATTTGGTGAGTATCATCTAGACACGTGTGCCAACCAAAGTTGTGACTTTGTTTATGATATCTTATCGGGTATGGGTGTGGCAAGCCTGTAACGAGGTGGCCATTTTTGTGAAAATAAAACGTCTCTTAACTCTCAAACACCTTCTCGGATCGAGTTGGACCCAAAAAGGCGTTTGTGCACATTCATGACCTGAACACAAAGATATGTAAATAAAAGGGTTATCTTTAGAAATGCTCGAGTTATATTTTTTTTTATTATAATTTGGTATATATTTTTTTATTATAATTTTTCTGCAAAATGATCCTCAATTTGACCCAGTAAACGTGGAACTAAAAGTCAATTTTATTGGTCCCAGACTTCAAGCCCGACAAAAAATTTATGTATTTGAAGTCCCCGAAAAAAAAATACGAAAAATGACTCGGTGGCGACCCCTAGAATAGTCAAAATACATTTGGCCTATGGAAAATGAAAGTAAATTTTTCCATTGTAGAAATACAAAACTTGGTACATCCATAGGACACCTCAGGTCAAACAGAAAAGTTTTCTACAGCCATACCATAAACTCAACAGGAAATCTACTATGTTGGGTGGAATGCGTGACCACCTAAATCTCACCCCTTGTGCTAAAGGCTTTTCATCTAAACAGCTCCAAATTTGGTGAGTATCATCTACACACATGTGCCAAAAAAATTATCAATTTGTTTTTTGATACATTTGTGGCTGTGGTCGTAATGAGTCTGTGAAGAGGCAGCCATTTCTTTGGGAAATAAATGCCATTTCCCAATTGCCAGGATCCTTCCTTTAGAGGAGGCCCCTCCAGAGCCACGGCTAGAGTCTTAGAAAACTCCTCAGAATCCTTTGGAACTTATCCTCCGAGTGCATGTATCCCCGCGTTCTCAAGGGAGGCGAGGGCCTTTATCGCCGCTTGCGGCTTTAATTATTCTTCTTCTGCCATGGAAGTCTATGGCAGGCCATAGAACCGCTTATGGAAAATGATGAAAGTTGGTACACTCATTAAGGACAGTCCAGTCATTGATCATAGCAAATTTGAAGTCTCTAACTCAATATCTCTAGCGCCACCAACTGTTCAAAGTTGGACTTATGTTTATGCTAATAACTTTTGAACCCTAAGGCCTAGAATGAAAATTCTTTTTTCCACTGATTCCTTGGCTCAAGGCGATTCGTCATTTTCCATCTAGATAAGTTTCCCGCCATTTTGAATTTTACAAACAAATAACTTTTTTGAACTCCTCCTAGGCCGTTTGTCATTCATGAAAATTAAACCACATCATCTCCAGACTATGTTGACAAAAAGTTATTGAAAGAAAGTTGATTCGTCAAACCATTGTCGAATACCACGCAAATGAAATCAACTTGGTGTGCACAAAAATAAAAGTCAGGCTATATCTCTGCAATGCTTTAAAATATTCTAACCAAACTTAGTACGTGTTATGGCAACCATGACTTGAGGATGCCTGCAGAGTTTTGGCGCAGCGCCACCTAGTGGTCCAGAGATACAAAGATATGAGCTTCAGAATGCTTTAGCCAAAAATCACAAACCCGGTCTCTTTAGATTCGTGGCATCATGCCGAGCCGTAGCATATCCAATTTTCCCTTATCAACTATTTTGGGAGTCGGCCATTTTGAATTTTGTCAAAAAGTGCAATATTGTTTTTAACGCATTGCCGCATCATTACGAAACTTGGTATGCGTCTTCGGCACCAAGTCCTGAAGGTACTCAAAAAGTTCTGGGGCAGCGCCACCTTGCGGTCAAAAGTTATAACCAAATTCACAAATATGCTAATAACTTTTGATTATGTTAACCTATTGTAAAACAAATGGTCTTAATGTGTTCACTGGATCAAGCCGAGAGCACAGATAACAAATATGTGCTATTCGGCCAAACTTCCTGTTTGCCATATTGTTTTTCTTTAAGGACCATTTTATTTAGCCTTTAGTTTAAAGTATTCCCATACTTTTGATAATCATGGTCTGGGTTTTATGACTGGAACTTTCTCCATTCCCTGGAGCACAAGCCGCCATTACGCGAGATTAATATAGATATTGTGATGCATCGACGCATTTTACGCACATTGCCGTATTTTCGTAGTCGACGTAATTGATTATGTCGACACGTCGTTGCAGCACTATTAGCTATAGAGCTATAAAGCACATGAACATTCCTAGATGACAACTTCCTAAGTATACTGGGACTGTCCAAGTAAAGCATCTCTGATTTAGATGACAAATATAACCTTAGTTCAGTTTTCCTAGGATAATCAGGCAGGTTATGAAGGTTGAGCGTCTTGGTGACGTGTATTTTGTACGGTCCGAGTTTAAAAACAGATGCTATAGAAAATACAGCAAACCTATACACTTTAAAATGAAAACACTATTCTATCCTGGGCTTAACTGAATTGCTTGCGATTTATGAAAAAAAGTTCCACACTTACTCTGCTCAAAACAGGAGGGATTTCTCTTTTGAGATAAACTGTCAGATGCACTGCTGTGGTAGGCTGTCTCTGTAGCAGGCATAAGCAACCCACCTCCCCAAGTAACCCTGCGTTTGGGCATCTAAAAAAAAAAAAAAAAAAAAAGACAACACATCAGGCTAACGTTCACCACTAAAAAAGTGTGCACACTGTTACCCGTGGAACAGCAACTGCATTGGAATTTGTCACCAGCAGCATAGTAAGGTTTTTGATTCTATGCGCTTGCTCTCGCTGCAGTTGTATGTGTTCTCTAAGGCGCTGTGAGAGCACCTCCATCTCCGTTTCTGTGGTCTGCGTCACAGAGGATACCTAGAGCAACAAGATGAGATGAAGACATACAGAGAATACAGAGAAAAATGTGTTGAGAAACTAACTCACCTCAAGAAGTCTGCGCTTAAGGGCCGTAATTTCTTTGTGATATTTTTTGAGCAGAGCACCATCATCTAACCTCTATAACACGGGGGTCATTCTTCATCTTCTTTGCAGTGCTGGCAAACTGGCAAAGATTGGAAAAAAAAAAATGATTCTGCTTATCAGTTATTGACATGTTTTCTAAAGTGTGTGAAAAGCTATTTAATGTGAAAAGGCAACGGTTTACCTTTCTCTATATACACACACACGCTAAAGCCCCAAAGGTGTTTAGCTAATGAAGCCAATGAACTTTATTCATTTTCTTCATTTTTTGAGTTGTTTGAAGTCTGTCAATTTCAAAGGCATAAAATAATAGTACAGAAATGTCTAGTTTAGATCAAATCCAACACCAAATACTGTTCCACAATAAGTGGAAAACAGCTTTATTATTTAATGCTGGGCAACGATTAATCTTTATTTTTTATATAGCGCTTTTCCACCTACTGTAGTAGGCACTCAAAGTGCTTTACATACATAAAGCTATTTACCAGTGTTACAGAACATCACTGGAGGCAATGTAGGCTAAGTGTCTTGCCCAAGGACACAACAACAGCATGTGGGGGAGAGCGGGATGTTATGATGTTACGCCCTTAATGGAAACGTTAAGGTGCACATTCAGGCCTGATACATTTGGTCAGGTTACAACAGTCTATGGTTCTCTGGTTAGTGCAGCGATTTAACAGATGAAAAATCTGACAAACTAACTAACTGAGTGCAGACTCTAGCTCAGTAAACTCACTATACAGACCAGGGCATTGTGGCAAGCGGTAAATAAATTCTGCTAAACTGGGCCATAACTCTCAGGTGATTTGTGCCTCACACAGGATTATGGTTATACATAAAATTTTTTTACACAATATACAGGGGACAGATCTCTTATGAAATAATTTCTTTATCTATTTTGTTTAAATATTATTTTTTATATTATTCTTTATTTCAGAAGTCTGAGACCTTTCTGGCTCTAATGCTTTATGGCATGTCTGATATTATTGTGATCTTTGTGGCAGTAAAAAAAGAACTTATCACCAGCTTTTATTTGATATGTAAACATCAGTTTCACTGGTTCTCACCCCTTGACTCGTTCTGGGGAAGAAAAAAAGAAAAAAAAAAAAAGAGTTTTTTGTATTCATGCAATTCTTTAATTGTCATAGAATAGCATCTTTGAGTTGATGGAGATTTGTGGGATGCACATCCAGGGCTCAAAGCTCCCAATCCACCAAATACCAAAGATGCTCTATTGGGTTGAGATCTGGTGACTGTGGTGGCCATTTTAGTTCAGTAAACTCATTGTTCAAGAAACCAATTTTAAATGATTCGAGCTTTGTGACATGGTGCATTATCCTGCTGGAAGTATCCATCAGAGGATGGGTACATGGTGGTCATAAAGAGATGGATATGGTCGGAAACAATGCTCGGGTAGGGGTGGCATTTAAACGATGCCCAATTGTACGAAGGGGCTAAACATCCCCACCATTACACCACCACCAGCAGCCTTACAGTGGTAACAAGGCATGATGGATCCATGTTCTCATTCTGTTTATGCCAAATTCTGACTCTACCATCTGAAGGTCTCAACAGAAATCAAGACTCATCAGACCAGGCAACATTTTTCCAGTCTTCAACTGTCCAATTTTGGTGACCTCGTGCAAATTGTAGCCTCTTTTTATTGTTTGTAGTGGAGATGAGTGGTACCCGGTGGGGTCTTCTGCTGTTGTAGCCCATTCGCCTCAAGGTTGTGCGTGTTGTGGATTCACAAATGCTTTGCTGCATACCTCGGTCGTGTGGGTATTTCAGTCAAAGTTGCTCTTCTTTCAGCTTGAATCAGTCAGCCCATTCTCCTCTGACCTCTAGCATCAACAAGGCATTTTCTCCCACATACTGAATGTTTTCCCTTTTCACACCATTCTTTGTAAACCCTAGAAATGGTTGTGCGTGAAAATCCCAGTAACTGAGCAGATTGTGAAATACCGGCCCGTCTGGCACCAACAACCATGCCACGCTCAAAATCGCATAAATCACCTCTCTTTCCCATTCTGACAGTTTCAGGAGATTGTCTTGACCAGGACCACACCCCTAAATGCACTGACGCAACTGTCATGCGATTGGTTAATTAGATTCTTGCATTAATGAGAAATTGAACAGGTGTTCTAATAATTCTTTAGTAAGTGTATGCAGTAGACCTGTTCTCCAAAGTAACATACTCATTTCCGACGTTTCGATACCAAGTATCGATACCGAGTATCGATATCGAGTTATTTTTTTATTACTTGCACTATTGGTTTCTGAATGCATGACAATCTGAGAGGCCTGGACGGAGAGTGAACGCGTTTATTTTAATCAGAAAATACAGCTCCTCAGCTCTGTGTCAGTGTCAAAGCTGAACAACAGCCCAGTTGTCCTCTAGTTCCGGCTGCTTTGATAATCAGAGAATGAATTCAGAAGTGAACCAGGACTGGACAGTTTTCATGTCAGGATTAAAAAGACTCTAGCTCGGAGGAAAGTGAGGACGTCTAATGTGGTGAGTTGTACATTTGTCTGTCAACTTCTTTATTCTGTCATAGGTTAAGTATTGACTCTTTGTTGCATATTTGATTTCTTTTACATACAACGTGAGTAATTAGCTCACGTAATTTGCATTCATTTGAACCCAACACATGTTCATTTGGGTGATTAAAAACAGATAAGGTGTGAAAGGAGGGTTTGGAGATGAGTGACACAGGTTAAGTCTTCCTTAAGTTGTGTCAATTTCTGTGTGAATCCTTAATACTGTTACAGAAGTAATCATAACCATTTTAATTAAAATGTTACCCCACACGGGGAAAATACAGGAAATAAATATTTCTATTCTAAATTTTGAAAATGTTTAAAGATGAACCTGCTAATTAAACAATAATAGTTAATTATTGGTAACAGCTAATGCTAAAGAAATGCTCAGTGCTTTTTTCCTTGTTCTTGTTGTTTTCAGAGGAATGACAATAGAAAGAGATTAATTATGACAGGCATCTTTGTCATATTTGTTTAACAAATATGTTTTGGCTTGAATTAATGATTTTGTATTTAAAATGTTCTCACACATGAAGGAGTACTAGGCATAATATGCAGGATTCCAGGCTGTTGTCAATAAACCACCAGGTCCTGAGCTTTAGCTTTAGCTTCTTTTGATTTTGTAGTATTTAAGCAGTCGGCAGAGAAGAGCAGAAATGCAGTATCAGTCAGTAGCTCAATTTTTATTACAGGTCAACCTTGCTGACGGTGTGTATTGTGGATTGCGGTTGAAGAGACAGGGGGCTTCGGTTTCATGAAGGTCTTATTCTTTTTTCCTATAGGTTTCTCTGATCCTGACGGCTATGATGTTGTTTGTTCGCGTGCCACAACTTTAGAAGTGGGCCGCTTGCCATTTTTGACATGCCCGCCGCCAAGCTCTAAGAGAATGACGATAGTGGAGGTGAAGGCTCTCGGGCCAAAGCAGAAGGTGGGAGTTGAGAAGCTATCCTTTCAGAGTACAATTCAACTGCTTCTTTTCTGCCTGTGGCCCAAAGGTCTGGAAAATTAACAGTGTGTTTGTGGTTTGTTTAGGTGGGAGAGGTTCGGAAAAGTCCGGGCACAAGGTGCCGTAACAAAAGTGGTTTGAGTAAAGGACGCGGACTGTGAACTGAAGGAAATAAAAATCTCTGTGGGACAGGAGAATTCAAGGTGACCCTTTGGGACAGTTTTATTAAGGCGACGGAGGGTGGCAGATCATATTCATTTAAGAACTTGTCAACTCGTGAGAGACGGCTGTGCTCACCTTTGCACTAGACCTTCCAGTGTGATTGAGCACATTCCTGACTTGGAGGTGGCAGAGGGAGAAACAGGAGAGCAAGAGGGAGAGCAGCCACTCCATTGGTAATAATCCGGTTCATGAACAGAAAGAAAAAGTTAGCACTCCTCAGACAGGGAAGGAAATTAAAAGGCACCGAAGTTTACATTAACGAACACCTCACCAAGAAAAATGCTGACATCGCCAGGAAAGCACGAATTCTCAGAAAACAAAACAAGATCCAGGCAACATCGGCAAGAAATTGTAAAATATTCATCAAACTACATGGGTCGACACCTGAGGCAGCGAAAGTGCTTCTCATTAAGGATATCACTGAGCTGGATAAGCTTGAAGAAGGAATGAAATGAGATCAACATAGGCCTACATAAGGTAACTGAAAACAAACTGAACTGAACTTATCAAACACAATGACCATGATAAACTCGGGCAGAAACGTATCTGTTAAAAATGAACAACTGAACTTAGAAACGCATAAATATATAGAACATAAACCACAAGATATTGAAAATGATATTGACCCAGATAATATTTTTTATATTGGGACTGACAGCCAGTGTGAATATTACACAGTTGAGCAGTTAAAAAAATACATAAAAATGGATGGCACAATATCAGTTATACATTTTAATAGTAGGAGCCTTATCGCAAACCTTTCAAAAATCAAACAATGCCTAAAACAAGTGGAAAATAAATTCACAGCAATAGCAATAACAGAAACTTGGCTCACGGAAGAACACCATGATTGGGTTGAGATTGAGGGATACAAACTGTTTATCATCAACAGGAAACAATCCAAAGGTGGAGGGGTTGCATTATACATTGACCAAAGATATCAATGTAAAATAGTTAATAGAATGTCTTTTGCTTTAGATACAATCATGGAATGCATCACAGTACAAATTGAAATGGAAAAATCAAACATTTTAATTAGCTGCATTTATAGGAAACCGGGATCAAATATTGACACGTTTAAGGGGAAAATAACAGAAATATTTAATAATAGCAATAATAAAAAAATGGTTTTTATCTGTGGAGACTTAAATATTCATTTGCTCAACCCACATGAACACAACAAAACTACAGAGTTCCTTAATTTGATGTATAGTATCGGTTTGTATCCCTCTATCACTCGACCAACCAGAATTACAATAAATAGTGCTACATTAATTGATAACATATTTACCAATGTCCTTGACTCTAAAATTGAAAGTGGTTTATTAATAAATGATGTCAGTGACCATTTGCCAGTTTTTGCAAACATACATAGCTACACTTGGACCTGGAAAGACAAAAAAATATACACAATGACCCGACACTGAACCCAAGAAAATATCAATAAATTCAAAGAGGATTTAATGAAACAAGATTGGGGAAATGTGTATGTAGATAACGCGAATGAAGCTTATGATTCATTTTTGACTGCTGTAATGTCACTTTATGAAAAAAACTGTCCTGTAGTAAAGAAAGAGGTAAAACTGAAATCTGATGAAAAACCGTGGATAACTAACGGAATATTAAATGCATGTAAAAAGAAAAATGTACTATATAAGGAATTTTTAAAGAAGAGGACAAAAGAAGCAGAAAATAAATACAAGATATACAAAAACAAACTAACCAGAATCATGAGAAGCAATAAAAAGAACTATTATAGTAAACTACTGGAGGACAATAGAAGCAATATAAGAAATACCTGGAAAGTGCTGAATGAAATTATCAAGAAAAAAAAAGGCAAAATGGGACACACTAATTATTTTCTGACTAAAGATAATATAGAAGTTACGGATATGACCTTAGCTGCAAATGAATTTAATGATTTTTTTGTTGGAGTTGGTCCAGGTTTAGCTGAGACTGGCAGTATAAATGATGTGATAAGCGAGAATGTAAATATTAATGAATCTATGTTTGTTAAGGAAACTGATGAAAATGAAATTATAGAAATAGTTAAAACATTTAATAGTAAAAAGTCAACTGACTGGAATGGTATTGACATGTTTATGGTAAAAAAGTATTATTGGCTGTGTTGTTAAACCTTTAAATCATGTATGTAATCAATCTTTGAAAACGGGGGTTTTTCCAGATAAAATGAAAATGGCAAAAGTGATACCAATATATAAGGCTGGTGAAAAACATACACTCTCAAACTACAGACCTGTTTCACTGCTCTCTCAATTTTCAAAAATATTAGAAAAAATATTCTCCAAAAGGCTCAATAACTTTATTTCTAAACATAATATACTGTGTGATCAACAATATGGTTTCAGGACTAATAGGACAACCTCTCATGCACTTATTCAATTTGTGGAAGAAATAACAACAGCAATAGAACAAAGAAAATATGCAGTAGGGATATTTTGGACCTTAAGAAAGCATTTGACACTGTAGACCACAATTTCTTGATTATGAAATTACAAAAATATGGAATTAGGGGGACTGCACTTTCTTGGTTAGAAAGCTACTTATATAAATCGACAACAATATGTTGAACTGCAAAACTATATTTCAAAGGCAAAGAAAATTACTTTTGGGGTCCCAGAAGTCAGTGTTGGGACCATTGTTGTTTAACTTGTATATTAATAATGTATGGGAGGTGTCAAAAACTCTGAAAACCATTTTGTTTGCTGATGATACTAATTTAATCTGTTCTGGAGAAAATCTGGAACAACTTTTGGACACAGTGGAAAATGAATTACAAAAGATAAAGAGATGGTTTGATGCAAATAAACTAACACTGAACTTAAGTAAAACTAAATTTATAATTTTTGGTAATCGTGCTACAACTGTAAACAAAAAGCTTAGGATAAATGATATTGAAATAGAACGAGTAAAAGAACTTAAATTCTTGGGAGTAATAATCGATGAAAAATTATGTTGGAAGCCACATATACATTATATTAAGGCTAAAATATCCAAATCAATTGCTATATTATATAAAATCAATTACCTATTAAAACAGCAAACATTGTATATGTTGTATTGTTCCTTCATACTTCCTTACATTACTTACTGTTTGGAGGTATGGGGAAACACTTACAAAACCAATACTGAACCAATATTTATCCTTCAAAAGAGAGCCTTAAGAATTGTAAATAAAACCACCTATAGAGCACCAACTACTCCACTGTTTATTAAATTAAAAGCACTAAAATTCAGAGATATTGTTGACTTCAAAACTGCACAATTTAGGTATAAAATAAATAATCAGCAACTATCTGACAGTATTCAAGGGTTGTTTCAAATGAGAGAGAGCAATTATCACTTAAGAGGAACATATGTATTTAAAAAGAAATCTATAAGAACAAATTCTAAATATCAATGCATCACAACCAAAGGAGTTATTGTATGGAACAGCTGCAGTGAAGAGATGAAATCATGTACAACAATAAGTAATTTTAAAAGATTTAAACTGAATATACTAAATGGATACGAAAAGGACTTGAGGTGATAGTATTGTATACAGGTTCATTGGTCTACATGTTAAGTATAGTATGGAGGTGTTATTATTTGATTTGTTATAGATAAATGGAAAAGAAAGAAAAAAAATGGGAGTGTGTGTATGCATCTGTATCTATGTATAGGTTTATGTGAACAGAAGGTAGGTAGATATAGGATGTATATATAAGCATCAAATTGTTTGTATTTAATTAAAGGATAAGATTAGAGAAATGGGGTAGGACTTGAAAAGTTTGTTATGAACTTCTTCCTACTCCTTTTGAACATGAGAATTTCTAATTTGAATTATCTACAATAATATGGAAAGATTGTGCTGAGAAGTACATGACTTAATTTGGCTGTTATTTTAATTGTATAAATATTATGCATGATTGTATGAATATTTTATTTTTATTTTTTATTTACATGTTCAAATAAACAAACAAACAAACAAGAAATTGAACTTTTAAGCGCCGCCATAAAGCGGCATTGAGGTGATAAACCAAAGAAAGTGCCCGAGCTGCCAGGTGAGGCAAAAAGACTTTATAGAAAAGTCCAAAATGCACAGATGTGAGGGCTGCCGTCTCAAGCAGGTGTCCACCTCGTTCTTTCCATCCTTTGGGGGCAATGCAAAGGTATTGTCAATGAAAGGAGAAACTATGGTGTTAACAACGAACTCTGCTCTCTCATCCTATCTATAAAATGCTGGATTCAGTGGCTTGTTCAATGACAGAGGCCATAGGACCATTTTTTGGATTCACAATGTTTTGACATGCGTGTCAATATAGATGGCTTTCTGCTCTCCATTCAGCAGGCAACTGCTGATTGTGCAGCTGGCCCATCCACGGCAGCAGCGGCAGACGACTCTTTCTCAGAGTAACTGTTGAACAGAAAGGAAGCGGTGTCTGCTTTTGGTCATTTAGAAAAGATTCAAGATTCAAGATTCAAGATTTTTATTAAATCACGCATACAAAATTAGTACATGACGTGAAAAGTAGTAATATTATGATTTTGCTCTGTTTAGACTGTGTTTTTCTTCTATTTTGTTCATGTGTGCACTGTTTTTGCTCTATTTTGTTCTTGTGTGCAAGTTTGAATCAATGTTTATTAAAAGTTGGTGTTCATGTAATCTCAGTTTTTTGCCTGTTTATTTCTCTGCATTAAAGGATGTAAGATTTAATATTTAAGAAACTTTAGATAATTATGGTACTTAACATAAAATGTATATAAATGATTAAAATTATTTTACTATTTTTAACTCAAACTAATAGGAGTAATATATTTCCTTCATGTAAATAATTAGAAGATTCAATTCTATTTTAAAATTCTCTGCAATTTTAAGTTTGAAAAGGTTTGTGTGAAGCAAAAGATAATACTTTAAATCAAACGCAGTGTGCTGAAATGGTTTAATCTATAATCTCCTTGCTCCGCTGTGTTGGTTTCAAACAGGTGCTGTACAAGCAGAGCACTTAGCGGCAGTATTATTCAGATAGGTGCTTAAAGAATATACATGCCTGATTTGCTTGTGTTCAAATACAAAGTCTATTTGTATTCACATGATGCTCAGTGAAAAGTGAGGATGTAGATGACTTTTGTAAATATTTGATACGCTTTACTGTTTTTAGTGGACACAAAAGTGATACGAAAATTGGCCCCTAAAAACATTCACATGTTAAAATATTTATATTCATATATTTTAAGGAAAAAAAGTGTGTGAAGGAACTTTTGACATGAATTAAATATTAATCTACAATTTCAGACATCAGTATTATATAATCAGACTCACAAAACAAATACATGTGCAAAATTCTTATTTCTTAACCAGCAATGACACAATGACATGAAGGCACAAGAGCCATATTCATAAATCTCGCTGCCTGTGCTCTTCTGGAGTCAGTAGAACAATCTGCCAAAAGGAGTCAGGGTGTGTCGCTGCTTATGAACCTGCCTGATTGTAATGGGCCGCAGGTGTGTAGCCCGGGAGTGGCTGGTTGCTCAGGTGACATAACGAGCGCCATGACACTGTCATGCAAAGGCATGAAAATACGCCTCCTAACATTGTTTAAACTGCTGGACATAAAATCTCATTATTTACTTTTCCAAGCAAACTTTATCCTCGACATTGTTACATGTGTGTGCTTTGCTTCATTCTTCCAAGAATTAAACCTGATCATTCATTCTAAATCGTGCGCGGCCTCCATTGTCTCTCTAATTAATCTGAACAAAAAATATTTTAACAACTAGGGATACACTTTAGATTTGCCAATTGACTTATACATGCATATGTTTGGGTGGTGGGGGGATGCCGGAATATTCGGAGAGAACCCACGGTAACATTGGACATGCAGGCTCCTCACAGAAAGGCCAACTACCTTCTTGTTGTGAGGCAGGAGTGCTAACCACTCTGCCAATATTTTTATTAGCATAAATAATGTTGTCTTGTAATACAGTCAAAATGGCTGTACTTTCAATTATTTTATAGATGCTTGCTCTGTATGTTGGCTGGTATTTACCTAATTTTCTGTCCCTTCTTCTAAACATGGATGCCTGTTCTTAAATTTCAGGACCTATCACCTATAGAAAAGCATGTTTTTACAATACATACTTCAATTTGTTAATAAGTATAACTACAAACATAGGCTACATGTTACTCTCACATAGCCTACATTCTTAGCTATGTTCAGGGCGTGACTTTTGCTTATTATTTAAAGCATTTAGCCACTTTAATTAAAATATTAAATAAAAAAATAAAAAAATTTGATTTAACTTTTTTTATCCAGTAAAGTCCTACGGAGATTACAAATCTCTTTTGCAGGGGAGTAATGCAGGAAGAACAGTATGACCAATGAAGATATTACAAAAAAAATTGTAATAACCCTAACCCTAAGTGCCAATGGGGGAGGGCGGTTAAACTTTATTTTTTGATTAGGCACACTGGCGCATGTTTTAACAATTTAATGTTGTTAATGAAAAGCCCTGGTTATGCTCATGTCTTTTTTAAACGGTCTTGTAGGCCTAGCTTGATTTTGTGGTGACATCTTTTTGCTCCGATCGGTGAAAGTGCTCCACTGCCTCTACGTGCTTCTTCTTCCCTCCCACTTTGCATTTTATCTGCTGTCTTTGTCATCTCATTTGAACTTAAGAATTACTGTCCGCGCATTGAAGTATACTCAAATGCACTTTCAGTCATACATAAATTACTACATTTCAGTCAGGACCACTTGAGTCAAAAATACCATAGACAATTCTTTAGCCAATTTTTTATAACTTTTATTTGCATGATTGTTAAAATTACATTTGGCGGTATGGCTCTGTTCTAAGTTACCCATACTTTCATGAGCTCCATGAAAGCTTGTCAGGTAACAGCAGCAGCTTCTGGGGACAATCTCCCATTTAAAACTGGGAGAGCAGCAAATAAAATTCCCCTGTTGAGAACAGAGCATGCATCAATGAAAACAGTATGACATTGATTAAGTTAAACAAAGTTAAGGAGGCGATACGGGGAGGAGGTGGGTTGCAAGCAATGCAGTGGAAGCAGTCACGCAGCAGACTGAAAATGCACTTAAATAGGGCGCCCTGTTTGAACGGACCAATTGAGTGCTATAGCAATCAGATCAGCTGATCTGGGTGTCAGCTGACAGCAGAGCTTGACTACGTGGCCTGCCTGAACTGACGCTGAAACGCTATATTTCAGTCAGGACCACTTGAGTCAAAAATACCATAGACAATTCTTTAGCCAATTTTTTATAACTTTTATTTGCATGATTGTTAAAATTACATTTGGCGGTATGGCTCTGTTCTAAGTTACCCATACTTTCATGAGCTCCATGAAAGCTTGTCAGGTAACAGCAGCAGCTTCTGGGGACAATCTCCCATTTAAAACTGGGAGAGCAGCAAATAAAATTCCCAAACAGACCATACCAGGCCAAATCAAGAGCAAGCAGAGATCAAATTAAGCGTTTAAAGAAGCCAAATCTTATTAGTAAAGATATAGCCAAAAGATTAACGTGAAGCAGCATATGAAGGAAGATGAGCTAACGCCGTAATTAAATAAGCCCATTAGTTAGTGAAGCAAGATTTATTAACTATACATCATGAGCATCACTCATAGCTTTTTGAGCATCAAGGATGGCTCGAGTATCTGGCCGAGGTACCGTTCATAAGCTGTCAAGACCATCTTCCCATAGCTTTAAGGGTAGAAACAGGAGTAGAAGAAGCTGCAGTTGTAGCAGCCCCTATGCGCAGTGAATGAGCCGAATAATACTCAGGGGGGAGCCCGCAGTATTGACAAAGCGAGCGGAGACGGGATGCAAACCAGGCTCTGGACATAGGATTTCCCTCCTCTGTTATAAATAATGGGTCCTCCCGACAAGCTTGTGGACGGCTCCTCAGATAAGCCAACATAGAAGACAGAGGACAAAAAGCAGAGTTAGTTTCAGAAATGTATACAACAGAACCTTCCCTGTTCCTGTCAGTTTTGAGTGCTTTAGCAATATGGTGAAGTGGTGAGAAAAATTAAAACGTCTGATATTGTGAGGTCATGTGACGGATTGAAGGAATTTGTGCGTGTTGAAAACTCACCACCTCTAAGAAAGCCATAGAAAGCCATAAGCAAAACAGATTCTAACATTATATCAGAATAAGTCCCAAAGCATCCCCCTCTCAGACGTGATATTAACTTTTTCAGAAGCGGAAGTGTGAGAGGGAGACGTTTATCATTGCCTTTAGGTTTCTCTTTCTTAAGTCCATTGAGCAGGAGACGAATTGATGGATTTTCGAGCAAGCCGAGAGTCGATGGATCCAGGCAGCGAGGTGGAATTGGATGCCGGCGATCATACTTTTGATGGAAAGGCTGCATTTTTCGTGACTCAAAACAGTGGACTATAAATGCACTAACAAATGATACATTGACAGGCAATACATTTACAGAGAAAGTAGCGCAGAAAGAACTAAAATGAGACCAAGCAGTGTCGTACATTTTTAATGTTGAATTTGCTAGACCACTGCGCATGTACTTGGCTGCTGAATGTACATAAGATTGAAAGGTCAGGTCTAATCTATTACGGTTTGGCTGAAAGAAGGGCAGACCAAGCTGGCTGACGCTGAACCTGGACACAGAAGGTGGAATTTCTGAAATTCAAATCGAGAAAGAGAGTCAGCAATTTGATTATTTAAGCCTGGAATGTGAGCAGCTCTAAAAATGAAGTTATCCATGACAGATAACCAGGTAAGGCGCCTGACGAATCGGTTAATAAACGGAACTGATGAGCGACCTTTGTTAATAATATTAACTGTTGCCTCGTTGTCACAAAAACAAAATTTGTTTTCTAGACCATTGTTTGCTCCACAGAATACCAGCTATCACTATTGGATATAATTCCAGCAGAGCGGTGGACATGTTATTATCAGGCACAGATAGCAGCTCTTTTGGCCACTTACTAGCAAACCACTGACCATTAAAACCCCCCCCAAAACCGACCGAAGGCGCAGCGTCTGTATACAATTTAAGGGCTGCAGAAGACTCCATGTCATCATAGTGAAAAAAGGAAATGCCATTCCAATTTTCAAGGAGCAAAGACCAGAACTTGAGATCTGATCTGCAGCCTGAATCTAAGGTAACTATGTCCTTAAGATCTTTAACTGATTTAGATAAATCAAGGAGTCTAGCAATAAAAGACCTGCCTTGGGGAATTATACGCATCGCGAAATTAAGATGGCCTAGTAGAGAGAGCAAATCTCGTTTTGAAAAAGATATGGACATTTTTGCATTTCTCATGATTTCTCTGATGCGATTTAATTTCTCGAGGGGCAATGAAGCTTGCATTAGATTGGAATCTAAAGTAATGCCTAAAAACTCTATAACTTTAAGAGGACCTAAAGTTTTTTCATCAGAAAGGGGAACACCTAAATCAGTGAAAGTGTGTTTTAAAACCGAAATGCATCTTCCTGGCTTTGCATTTTTATAATCCACTAGCAGAAAATCGTCTAGAAGATGAAGCACGTATGGTAATTTGTGGTTGTTAAGGAGAATCCAACATAGCGCCTCTGATAGTGTATCAAATATTTTTGGACTACTGCGACAACCGAAAGTGAGCCTGACCGAAAAGTATAATTTTTCCCTCCATTTTATGCCAAATAAATGCCACTGCGATGGATGTAAAGGTATAACTTTAAAGGCGTTTGAAATATCTGCCTTTGCAAGCCATGCACCCCTACCTGCACTTTTAATGAACTTAATTGCATCGTCAATGGTTGCGTAAAACAGAGAAAACGGAGCTAGTGGAATAAGACTGTTGATACTTTGAGCGGAGTCATTATGAGGGGCAGACAAGTCAATTATTAAACGTTTCTTCCTGAATATTTCCGAGTAGCAATCCCTATAGGGTTAATACGAAAAATTGAGAAGAGAGATTTATCAAAAGGCCCAATCAGGAATCCTTTCTTAACTTCCTTTTCCAACAATGTATCAACGCGATTTCAGGTTCTTTTACAGCAGAAAGCAAATTATTACAGGAAAAAGAAAAATTAGGCAACCATATCAGTCCTGCAAGAAAACCTTGAACAAGTCAGTTATTAAATAATTGTGAAACAGCGGTTAGGATGATTTCTCAATTCCTGACCCAGTTTTGGAACATTGACTGGGGTTGATGGCTTTATTTCTTTTTCATAAAGCGAGTTCGTCTTGGGCACACAGATTTTGGGTGGCCGTCCCAGTAACTACAAGCATGAACATATTTACAATTATAGAATTTGCAAACATTTTCATTAAAATTATAGCATAATGGAGTAGCAAACGGTGTTACCTTAGAATCAACATTTTTAAAGTCCGACTTAGAGGGTTGAGGAGACACAGATTTTGGGCATAGATTGAGAGTGTGAGAATGAGAGCCACAGATTGAGCAGGAGAGCTTGATGACCAGTGAAATGTCTGCTTATGAGGGTCAAGTCGACAACTGACCAGTCCAATCTCTGATTGAAACGTTGAATATAGCTTTTGCAGAGAATGACTTATGATATTCATAAAAGAGAGTTCCTCCATAAGTCAAAGCCAAGTCAGAAATGATTGCTAAATAGGTGTCCAGCTCGGCTCTACGAGACGGAAAATTTTCGCATATAACATCTCTGAAAACACCAAATGCCACGTTAAACTCAGCTAGAGTTAACATTTTTGAAAGCCGGGGATCGCTGTCTTTAAGCATAACAGATACAACGCCGCAGTCAACGACACGTTTCTCGCTCATTTCGGAGCCCAGCAATATTTTTACGAGATTAACATCATTACCTGCAATGATTTGGCTTCTCAACTGATGAGAAATCGCAGCGGCGGAAAGAATGGAAAGCCTGTAGACACTGGAACTGCGCTTCCCATCGTTCTTTGGGGTATAGTCCGGAATTGATGACTTCCTCTTCCTGCGTCAAGCACAGCGGCGCTGGCCGTGGCGATGAGGAGTTCTCAGAAGGCGGGTCATAGAAGAGAGGATTTGCGAGGACTTTGATGTTGACTCCAAAGCCTGAATTCTGGAGTTCATGTCGGAGAGCTGAATACTGGACAATGCGGACAACACTGGGTCATTGCTTTGAACTGAAGACGAGTTGGCTGCCCGGTTTGTGACCGCTGAACCACCTGCCCGCTTTGGTGCAACATCGGTCGGTGAAAGCAGGGTCAACATTCTTTCTCTTCTGCCCTTTTCCTGCCGGAGAAAGAAGGAGGAAGAGGAAAATCTGCTGTTGGGGCGTAAACTTTTCACGAAACAAATCAAACAGTTCTCTATCGTAGCTCGGTCGGTGCCGGGATATCATGTCTATACAAAGTTTCCAGTAACCGAGTGGCCAGTCATTGATGCTGAGAGGACTATATGGTTTACTCGCCAGACGTGAGCTTCGACGGATAGAAGCGTTGCTTTCCTCTTGAATGACTTCTTCTGCTTGACGTATTTGCTGGGATTCTTCGATCGTTTCAACTTGCCATTGGTCTTCATCATTTGCGCCGGTGGTAGACATGGTTAGCAGTTGGGTGAGTACAGCAAAATATAAGAGTAATCTCATTGTTTTGAAAACAAAGCTGCGCTTTGCAAGCAATGCAGTGGAAGCAGTCACGCAGCAGACTGAAAATGCACTTAAATAGGGCGCCCTGTTTGAACGGACCAATTGAGTGCTATAGCAATCAGATCAGCTGATCTGGGTGTCAGCTGACAGCAGAGCTTGACTACGTGGCCTGCCTGAACTGACGCTGAAACGCTATATTTATTATTTTCTTCAACATTTTACAAACAATACCCAAACAAACAATGACAACAACATAAAATAAGTTTGTTTGAAATCTTTGCAATTAATAAAAAATTTAAAACTAAAAAAAAGCACATTACAGCCTCACAACTGATCATTCTTAAAATGCTTCTACAACTTGACTGTTGTCCATCGATGCTAAATTCAGTTGAATTAACCCTAACCCCTAGGCTGCACTCAGACCAGGTCTAAACCAGGACTACAATCTGTAAAAAGAATGTCAAGTAACATTACAATAACTATATTCTGGTAGTAGTTCACGGCTGTGTGCTTTCAAACAAACTTTGTCTCTACAGTTCATAGGTATATTTTAAGGCTGGTAAAATTAGCCTGTTAACTTTTAATGCACTAAACCAAAACAATTTACACAATTGTTAATTTGACGCAACGCCCTCCACACAGCTGATCCTCTTTTCCGTTTCCTGTGGTTAACACAGCTGCACACTTGAGGTAGCAAAAATGCTGCTTTAAGAGATTACCAGATGGTTCTTTGGTAAAGAGTAAAGTAATATGCGTGATTTGACATGGTTACACATGTCTGTGAAGGTTCTCAGTCATCCAGGACATCTTGACAAAAAGGTTTAAGTAAAAGTATCTGGACTCAGTTTTCAAGGTGAAGACATTTAGTCTCTAATTCCAAGAGACTTTATTTATTCTGAGATCAACTGGTAAGGGAGCTGAGCTTATATCTCTAGAGGGAGGGGTTTGACCTGAAACTAAACCTGATGGACCAGGCTGATCTGGTCTCACCATCGTTAGCCATGAAAGGGAAGTGTGACTCCTGATGTGGGAGTCGTTAAGGCTCAGGAGCGTTAGTGACACTGCTCCATTCAGGTGCAGAGTGGTAAGTGTCACTGTTCAACTGTGAATATATATATATATATATATATATATATATATATATATATATATATATATATATATATATATATATATATATATATATATATATATATATATATCTTATGTTTACATGTTACAAACCAGATTCAGAACACATTGTGTACATGTTATGCAATGGGACATTGTGTAACATAAAATCAAGTGGTGAAGCAGAGAGAGTTTACACCAATTTATGAAAAAATACTAGCACAAAAAGTTTAAAAGTAAGAGTAAAAACGCTGAAGGAGCAATTTACAACTGAGAATATAAGGAGCATTTTAGAAACACTGTCAGATGTAAAGATGGGCAGAGGTTTACTAATCTGCAAAAGTGTTGTGGAAAAACTTCAGAAAAAAGAAAGTATCGCCATAACAAACCGACCAAAAACGCTGCCGTCTTCTCTGGCACAAAGCTTATGCTATTGTGACTGTGTTTTTTACTATTGTTGTAAGGCGACCTTGAGTGTCCAGAAAGTTTTATAAATAAAATGTATTATTTTATGCTGTACAAAAATCATTTCTTTGCCCAGAGAAGTCGGTGGTGTTTCTAGATGGTGTTCCTTATCCTTGCAGTGATTTCAGAACAGATTCGATTTGTATATACTTGACTTAAAAATAACTGTGGCACAGAACTCATCCAGTCTCTGGCAGGTTTCCACTTTGTTGAAGCAGCCATCCCACAGATGGAGGGATACAATGGTTGCACCTCAGAGCCTCCACTAAAACACAACACCAATGTCATCTGTTAGTCTCCATGACATTAGCAAAATGTCACTGGTTCAAACAAAATGCATAAATATTAAAGTATTAGTAAAGATTAAATAATCTAGACCCATACTTTTGTTCTGTTAAAGCAATGCTATGCCTAGACATCCTTCTCTCCACACCTCACCCAGCTCCTCTAGGGGCAGCTGAGAGACAGTGTCTCTAGTGTGTCCTGGGCTTGCCACAAGCTCTAATCCTGGTAGGACATGTCCAAAACAGTGTGGAGATGGAACACCAAGTGTCTCAGTAAAGGAGTGCCCTGCCATTCTGCAAAGGAAACTAATTTTGGCCCCTTGTATCTGAGATCTGGACGTTGTCATGACCCACAGCCCATAACAATAAGTATGGGTGGGAACAAAAGGCACAAAGATATAACTTTGTTGTTCACTGAGGTAAACTCCAACTCATGGCGGCTGAACTGGCCACACCAGCTTGCATCTTCTCATTGTGGGTGACCTTGTTCTTGACTCATGAGCTTCAGAACCACTCTTACATAGGAAATGTTTTCTTTAAAAGACCCTCAACAACATACAGTGGCAAGAAAAGTATGTGAACCTTTTGGAATTTCATGATTTTCTGAATAAATTTGTCTTTGATCTGATCTTCATCTAAGTCAAGGGTACTGACAAACATAAGTCTGAAAATTTATACAGCAAAAAAATGATCTTCCAAAAAGTTTACCCAGGATATTTTCAGGACTCAGACCTTCTTTATCTTAAGGTGATGACTCAGTAATCTGCATTTATAAAAATGTATAGATAATGAATTCAAAGCTCTAATGCTGTTTCTTATAGGCTGATATTGACACTGGGAACTGAAACTGAATATGTTGTATTTGAATTTGAAGTGTTTTCATTTCTATGACACACACACACACACACACACACACAGTTGTTACCCTTCGGTCAACGAAAAACTCCTCGACCACCATTCCTGCCAGTGCGGTAGGAACATCCCAACACTCCTTAGCCCACGGCTTTTGCCTCTCAACAGCCACCCATTGGCTTTTTGCCAAAACATACTGACTATAAAGGTGCGTTCACACCAAACGCGAATTAAGTGTTAAGCGCGAGTGATTTACATGTTAAGTCAATGCAAAGACGCGATTAGACACGCGTGAAACTTCTGCGTCGCGAATCGCACGAATGTCGCGAATCACGCTGCGCAAATAGCGCGAATTGAGCTTCATTCGCGCAAGTTGAAAAATCTGAACTTTTGCAGAAATTCGCGGCGCATTAACCAATCAGGAGCTTGCTCAAGTACTGACGCGGTTTAGGACGTAAAACAGCGGCGGCTAGAGACTGAAATCTTGCCACAATGGAAGATAAATTAATTGTAGCTGTCTGCGGACACCCCGAGCTTTACGACACATCTTCATACTTTTATAGAGACAGGAATAAAAAGGATCTTGCTTGGAAGAAAGTGAGTGAGGAGGTCGGACAATCTGGTAAGTTGTAAAAACGGTCTTTACTCAATTTGAACTTTATTTATATATTGCGCTAGCTAAAGTCGGCAAATTGAGCTAATTACTGATATTTTACAACTAGTCTCCCACTGACGAGTTGATGTGTTTTAATTAGTGGAAGTGTGTAGAAAGAAGTGTAAGAGTCTGTGGGACACCTATTTAAATGAGAGGAGAAAGGAGACGGAGAAAAGGAGCGGGTCAGCAGCAGAGTCAGGGAAAAAGTGGAAGTACTCTGCGGTCCTGTCTTTCCTCGACCCCTTCGTCTCCCCACGAGAGACAAGCGGGAATATGGAGAGGGGGGATGAGGAGAATCGGACCGCGGGGTACAACCACCCCGAGAGCGAGACAGAACCAGCAGCAGCAGGGCACTCAGAGACAGGAGGTGTGTTAAGAAGTGGAGCCACAGGACATATGTTGTTTTGTTTTTATGTTGAAAAAGTCTAAAAAAATATCTCTGACTAATATAATGTATAAATATATTATATTAATCATTAATATTGTCATGACAGAGCTGATTGGTTCTTGGGATGGCAGTGAGCCTGGGTCCCCTCTGCCAGAACCTGCTGCTGTTTCCCCTGCCGGCCCTTCAATGAACCAGACTCTCTGTCCTTTCTCCTCTCCTTCACTTTGGCCCTCACTCTTCCCTCGTCCAAGCAAGATGCTTTTTATTCCTGCATGTAAATAGTTTTAAATGTTTCTTGTATATAGTTTTAAAGTTCATTTTAAGATTTTATTAATGTTTTATTAATAAATGTTTAACAAAGTTGCCTAAGGTTTTGGTGTTATTTGGGATATGAAAATCATGATTTTTATTTGTAACATAAAAATATAAATGTATATATTTCAGACTGTTTGAATTGTTTATAATGTCAATTTTATTTGTAAACTATTTAAGACTACAATACATTTGTTCACTATTATATTCTATTGCAAAGACACCCACGATAGTATAGTAAATAGTTATTTATGACTGGACCAGTGTTGTGGTATAGTGTAATGAGAATGGAGCAATGAGACAATGATTCCTTTTGGAGGCAGGCTCCATTTATCATTTGAAAACAAGAAATAAATATATAAACTATAAAACTAAAACAATCTAAATTTGGAACAAAAAACATATATATATATATATATATATATATATATATAATATATATTTATATTAGGGCTGGAGCAAGTTAACGCTGCTTTATCGCGTTAACGCATTAATGAATTAACGCCGACAATTATTTTATCGCGCTAACGCCGGGCCGATTAGTATGGTGAAAGACGAATGACTGCACGTATGAGCCGCCTCATCCAGTGCTTAAGTGGGCCGGTACGCACCTGTACTCAGTACCGCCACTTCTCCGTGCGCCCAGAACGTGCTTTTAGCGCACTGGTACGCCATTTGGACATCTGTTTTAATAGAGGTTTTAATCCTTTGCCTGCTCTGCCGCTTTCCAGAGCTCTGCCGCTTCCTAATTCGTCCCACCAAGAGCAGAGACTACATTACCCATACACCCTTGAGTTTGGCAAGTGAAAGGGAGAGGGTGTGTGAAACGCGCGGAACTGCATTCACATGCTCTGACTGTAATGAAAACACAAGAGAGACATTTATATTGTTTATATTGTTATAATGTTATGATTGAAGCTCTGGACATAACTTGTTTTTCTATAACAAACTAAACTAAATATTAATGCCCTGTCAGTGGCAAATATTTTTGGTTTTAATATTTAATTTGATTACATTAATGTTTAAGTTCAGATTTACAAGAAATGTTTTAACTGCTGTAAAAAGCACATTATTTGTTTAAAGTGTTGTTTAAAGTGCAAACCAAATGTTATTGCACTTATGTTCATATAGCAGTTCTTTTAAAATGTATGCAGTACACTAATTTTGAATTCATTATTAAATTTTGTGTATAATGTGATTAATCGCGATTAATCACAGAACATTGTGCGATTAATCGCGATTAAACATTTTAATTGTTGCCCAGCCCTAATTTAAATATTGATGATAACAAGCTTGGGGGGAAACACAATTAATTGCAATTAATTACAGAAAATGTGCAATTAATTAGTTAATTTTTTTTAATCGATTCCCAGCCCTAATATATATATATATATATATATATAGGGAATATTTGTATTGTATTTTATTGTCTTATTTACACTGTACATGTTAATATGGTAACATTTTGTGTTTATGACAAAGTGTAAATGTCCTTCAAAATATATGGTGCCATTAACTAAACTTGTGTCTTGTGACTAAATACTGTGGTGTAATATTTTGGATGTTGTGTGTTTTAGTTCTTTATATTAATAGAAAATAGAAAACAATGTATATGGTTTTAAAACATGATTATTTTCATGCACACACACACACATACAGGAAAGATCTGGTTAAAGATGGGCACATGAGTGCCTGGTACAAGGAGTTACTGGAGAACTAGGACAGAGGGTTCTCCAGTAACTCCTTGTACCAGGCACCCATGATTAGTAGAATGGTCAAGTCTCTACTAGAAGTAGGGGGTCTTCTATCCTCCTGAGGAGCAATAGTAAATTTGTAAACTGTCATGTGAAAACTGTATAAAAACCCAAGTTCGATTTGCAGACCTTTAGTAGAGCTGGGGATAGTCTACTTGGATCATTAGTTGTTGTTACAATAAAGACTCTATACAGCATTGAAGATGATGAGATCCCTGTAACTGTAGGAGGACACTGCTTCAACAAAGTGGAAACCTGCCAGAGACTGGATAATGTGTCAAACTTGCTCTACTGACTTCTGCAACTGACTTTGTAAACTTGTTAGGGTTTTTCTATTAAGATGAATCTTTATAACAGTTTATATTTGTTATTTGTTAACTTTGCATTCTACACTGCACCTTAGATTAAGGACACGAAATACCTCAACTGTTGAAACCAGTTAGAACCAGTTGGTCGCCCTGGCTGGACACATAGTGGGAAAACTATTGATACTGTGGCAGGAAGTGCCCCCTCCTGTGTGTGGTGTGGCCAAAGGTTATGACTTTTAGGGTTTTGAGTTAAACAGAGGCACAACTCATGGGCTGACCTCATGTGAGCTGCGGGTTGTGTAACAGCGCTGTATACCTTTTTTCTGAGTGGAATTAAACAGACAAACTTTACATTGGTTTTATAGTTTTTATTCTCTTACTCTTAGCTCCAACACTCGTACCAAAAAGCCGGAGAAAGTGTTTACAGAGTAACAAATTGTCAGAAATACTGCTGTTCATTAGCTTGGGGTTGGGCGTCAGAACACAGTTTTATTGGAGTTTAATTCTGATGTCTGTTTCCCTCGCTGTGGATTCCACTTTTGTGCCACTTTTGTTGAGTTATGTCTGTTGTAATCATCACCTCCGCCCTACATGTCAACAACCACACATTCAGAGTTAGATACAAAACAAGTACAAAAAAAAAGTTACTTCTTAAATAAAAATGACCCAAGTAGAAGTAAAAGAACTTAGTAACAGTATCTATCCAGTGATTTCATTTTTTCCCACAGTTCTTATATCACGCTTCATTTAGAGACTATGGTGGGGAAAATCCAACAATGGCAGGCCGCCCAGGTATTTAGTGGGTTTACCTTTTTTATAATATGATTTAAACCTAACCTGTGCTATCTTCAGGACTTCGATTCCCGCTCTGCCCTGTTCGTACTGTCGTTGTGTCCTTGGGCAAGACACTTAACCCACCTTGCCTCCAGTGTCCGTAGCACTGGTGTATGAATGTGTGTGACTGTAGAGGTGTGTTTGGTGATGGTAGGAGAAGGTTGTGAGCATTGTTTGTATGGCAGCCCCATACAAACCATTAGGTTACACTGGCTCACGGTTGACGCCCGCATTAAATTCAAAGCTCTGCTCATGGCCTACAAGACCACTACTGGCTCCGCACCCTCATATCTTCACTCGCTAATACAGACCTACGTTCCTACCAGATCCCTGCGTAAAAATCACTCTTGCATCTTCTCTGGATCTGTTCCACATTGGTGGAATGATCTACCTGCTGCTACAAGATCAGCAGATTCTGTAGCCATCTTTAAAAAACGCCTGAAAACACATCTCTTCCGTCAACACCTGACTGACAAACACTGAGTTCTACTTCCTATCGATTCCTTTCTTCAAAAAAAAATTAAAAATGCTCTTATCCTTAGCTTTGTATACTGTGCTTGGTTTAAACTGACTAGTTTTTTGTGCACTTATGCTTTTTGTACCTTGTGTTGTTAAAATTGCTTCCATTGTTTTCCTCACTTGTAAGCATCTGCTAAATGACTAAATGTAAATACCCAATTATTATTATTATGCAAGTCCCCAATTGAAGTTGATTTGATAATAAATGATACAATTTTTTGAAGTTTAATCGATTTATTGGTTAATCAACATATCAAATTTGCATGAGTGAGAGCAGTTGAATTTATTTCTTGTAGAAATGTCCTCAAAAAATCAAAAAGTCCAGAGAAAAGTATTGGGTATATTTTCCAAAAACAAGTATTGTGGATATGTGTTGAATTCAGCTGTTCTGTGTTGTGGAACATCTGACTGAAAAACGATGGCACTGTGTGGTGGTGATGAAGACTTATTGGTAGGTTTTGGCTTCAAATTTGTTCGATTGAGAGCAGGCCGATCCTTAGAGATGCTGCTCTGCTGTGATGGCATATCCACTTGAGCACAGACAGGGCGCTCCTCTGATGTGGGAGCTTTCTGTTGTGGTGCTTGAACCTTAGCAGGTGGATCCAGTGAACAAGTGTCTTGTAGTTTGTCTCTGACCTCAGACACAGCTGCTGTAACCATGTCAAAAAAAGGCAGTGGTGTCTTGCTGACGTTGGACAGTCTGAATTCTCAGTAAGTTTGGACAGAGATGGAAAGTTGTGTAAAACTTGTAGTGGTCATCTGTGTGTGAAAGTTCCTCCAGCTCGGTGTATTTCTTCTTAAGTCCAGAGATCTCTTGTTGAACTTTGTCCATAAGATCTTTGACCCGACGCTCTTCAAGATCCTGTTGGGATCTGATCTGCAGCTCCACTTGAGTCATTCTTTTCTTAACCAGACAGATCAATTCTTTGAAGCTCTTCTCACTGTGTTCCACTGCCGTATCAGCAGAGCGACTGATGTTTTTCACCTCCAGTTGAAGTACCTCCACATCTTTCTCTGTGTCCTGAATTCTCTGCTGGATTTTTTGTTGACATGTCTGTAACTCTTCCTGCCTCTCAGTCCTCGCTGTAGCAGCAGAAACTGTGTCATGGCCTTTGTGTTCATCCACAGAGCAGAGGTAACAGATAGACTGTTGATCAGTACGACAGAACATATTCATTACCTCATCATGTTGAGAGCAGAGGTTGTCTTGGAGATTTTCAGTGGGGTCCATCAGCTTGTGTCTCTTTAACACAGCAACTTCATAATGAGGCTGAAGATGCTCTTTACAGAAGGAAACCAAACACTGTAGACAGGATTTTACAGCTTTCTTCTTCCTCCCAGAGCACATGTCACAGGCCACATCTCCAGGTCCTGCTTGTCTGTGATGAGCTGGAGCAGCAGGGAGTGCAGTCTTCTTCAGTCCTTCCATTAAAATAGCCAACATGGTGTTTTTCACCAGCACAGGCCTCTGGGTGAAGCTCTGTCTGCACTGAGGGCAGCGGTAGCTTTGCTTACTGACCTCTCCATCCCAGTGGGTTTTAACACAGCTCATGCAGTAGCTGTGTCCACAGGAATAGTGACTGGCTCCTTCAGTAAATCCAAGCAGATGGAACAGATGAAGGTCTCTTGGTCTATTTGAAGTCCACTCTCTGCCATTTTCCTTGATGCAGTGGCACTCCTGTAGTTCCTGTTGTGCTTTCATGCTCTCAGTGGCTCAGCTTTTATTTCTTAGACATGTCGTCACAACCCCCTGCCCCATCTGCCACAGCAACCAATCATGGAGAAGTAAGACAAGGAAGGATTTGCATTGAGCTCTGCCCTTTTTGCAGGTTTTGTAGGGTTGGGGGGTTAATTTTAGTTTTACAAGTAGAAAAGACAGGATTTAACAATATTTTAAACAGAACTTTACAGTTACTAGTATTATAAATGAGTTTTTGTTTAAATCTTTTATAGTTTATTTGTATTGTGTGAGCCTGAGTTTAGATTAGGCACCTGTGGAAACATGAATAGCGATACCAGAGATAGTCAGAGAATGGTGGTACTGCCTGGACAGGACCATTAATGACAAGAAAATGCAGGTATCTCATTGACGACAGGACCTTTTAGAATAACAGTGGTGGACGAAGTACACAAATCAAGTACTTGAGTTAAAGTACAGATACACTAGGTAAAATATTACTTCAGTAAAAGTAAAAGTACTCCCTTTTAACTTTCACTTGAGTAAAAGTACAAAAGTATTTGCCTTCAAATGTACTTAAGTATCCAAGTACTATCATTTATTAAGGCTATAATGCCCATATAGATTTTGTCAGTCTCTTGCCCCCTTTAGGTGCCAGGGTTTATTTAAAAAAATACAGATTTTTGATATCCAAATTTCAAAAGGCTGTGGTTTGAAAATGATAAGAGATAGAGTCCTACTCTAAACTACAAAAATGTCAGGTATGACCCAAAGTATATAGGTACATACATTTTAAGCATCTAATTTGCATATAATCTGCATACCATGACATTATATTTTGGCGGTTATGTTATTTACAGTACATACACACTGATGAACATATTATAATAGTTTTTTTTTCTTATTCTGAAAAAAAATTATAACAGTAATTTGTAAAGCAACATTACCAAAATAAAGAATAACTACAACTTCCATTATACCATAACTAGTAAAACGTATGCAAATAGTTATGAGAAATAATATACACATGTACTGTAGGTGTGTGGTTGCAGTTACTTTATCTTTTCTTATCCTTCCATGTGGCATAGTTAGTAGTTTTTAGAGTGTGGGACCTCTCATAAAGCACAGCACACAGTCATCACTTTATTACGATCGCTGCTTTGATTAGAGCATTCTCGCTGACTATGTTTACTCTGCCTCTCCTCCTCCACTGGGTAAAGTGTCAGGATGACCAACACGATTTGTCCCAAACAGCTGTCAATAGAAGCCGCATTATTCCCAAACTCCTGTCACTACCGCGCCACGGCGAGTACACACGGCCCGGCTTCTATCACCTGTGCTAAAGGTAAAGCTGCAGGTGCTAAAGGTAAAGCTGCAGGTGCTAAAGGTAAAGCTGCAGGTGCTATGCGCCACGGCTTCCTCAACATCCCCTTCACTACCGCTGCCAGAGTAGTTTTCCTAGTTTTCCTCCCGTTTCTTTCACTGATGTTTGGTAAAATGTGGGAAAAACAGCGTGTGCTTTATGAGAGACGCTGAGAAAGGCACGAGCAGCGGCGCCGCTGTCCAAGTTACGACGCACTCACTCTCGCTCATTCTCACTTTCACTCGGCTGAAAAGACTCTAAAGGTAGATGTTCTCCTCAGAATCAGAGTTAGCCATTACTAATACCAAAGCTTTATCACAGGTGTATTTTTATTTGTTATTTTCATGTTTATCAGCTCGCGTGTAGAGAATGAGGCTTCTATTGAGCCGGTCCTGACACTCCCACTGAGACGCGTCTTTGAGGGCTTCTTCTACGAAATTTTTTAATGGCAACACAAGGAACGACTAATTTTGCAAAATGTAATTGAGTAAAAGTAAGATATTTGACGTTGAAATGTAGTGAAGTTAAAGTAAAAAGTATCCCTTAATGGAAATACTTAGTAAAGTACAGATACTGGAAAACTACTTAAGTACAGTAGCGAATTACATGTACTCTGTCCACCACTGTAGAATAATAAAAAAACAAAATTCAAACTGGTCACAAATCATATTATAATTAATATTTATCGTATTGTTGCACTGGAAAAGTTTGATTAAAGCACTTATTCTAACATTCTCTGGTTATCTAGTCTGAACTAGTCTGATCTAAACTGTATAACTTATCCCTTATCCCTTTCACTCAGCCTCTGCTCACTGGGATTTGTCTCAAAGGTGCTGCAGATTGCG
The DNA here is from genome assembly GCA_024416835.2 of Perccottus glenii. Taxonomy (NCBI): domain Eukaryota; kingdom Metazoa; phylum Chordata; class Actinopteri; order Gobiiformes; family Odontobutidae; genus Perccottus; species Perccottus glenii. Next base: position 160,159 of record JALDQB020000063.1, read on the forward strand.
CTGAGGGCTGCAAGTGTAGATCCAAGATAGAGTTACTGTGTGGCTTTGACCCTAAACAATCAAATACATGTCCTTCAATCAAACATGTCCTTTAATAGAACTACCACAGCTAAGTATGGTTTTGAGCTTCAGAGGCAAGGCAAAGTGCAACAGAAGATCACAGAGCTTTCTCAACTGGCTCATGGCAGCGGATCAGGACAAAATGCCTTGTGAAAATTATAATGTACCAAATTTAATACTGAAACATTTTTTTATATCAGCTTGCAAAAACAGTCACACAATGAAACAGTATATTTCAGATTAGATCATCAACGGGAGGGGGGTATCACACTCAACACAAATGTTTTAACAGCCCCTCCCCACCACTCATATGGAAATAAAGGTCACTGCTAACTGTAATCAGATTTTCAAAGGAATGAGCCATTGTTGCAGCTATCAACATTAACTTAAGTCAACAACCAGCTTTAAAAACAAGAAGAGCCTGTAGCTAGTGATGGGCATTCCGGCTCTTTTTCGGGAGCCGACTAGCTCAATGAAAAGAGCTCTTTGGCTCACAAACGGCTCTTTAAATAATAAATGTTTTAACTATTACTTTGACTATGATATGTGTGAAAACAGTTCTAAATAAATTATTAAATGAAATTATACTCACAATGTCTCACAATTTCTTTAAAAATGCATTGATTTGATATATTTTAAAAAAAGAACTATTAAACATTTGTATTTAAACATTTTTGCCAATGCAATATCAATTTGGCCTTTTTTTGCTACAGACCTTGACTTTTGCATAAACTGGTCTAAGACTGCGTTGCTGTAGATTGAGAAGTAGGCCTACTTGACAGAGTGAATACACCTCCAACTGTTGAGGTGATGGCTCCAGTGATGGCTTAAATAGTTTCACGAAGCTCCCCTAGCTTCACAGTTGGGTGCACAGTTAGCATACACCGGTGTAGGTTGTGCGTAAAACCGGCTGTTTTGGCAAATTGTGTGTGTGTGTGTGTGTGTGTGTGTGTGTGCGCATACACACACACACCAGGTTCACAGCAGTGAGAGCACCAAATCCTAGCATAGGTAGTTTTTTGCAGGAATAGCTATGGCGTCATTTATACGTCATGGGCCACGGCAGGGTGACCAGATGTACTCAACTTAATCTGGATTTTTATCTATCTATCTATATAGATCTATCTATCTATCTATCTATCTATCTATCTATCTATCTATCTATCTATCTATCTATCTATCTATCTATCTATCTATCTATCTATCTATCTATCTATCTACCTATCTATCTATCTATCTATCTACTCATCTATCTATCTATCTATCTATCTATCTATCTACCTATCTATCTATCTATCTATCTATCTATCTATCTATCTATCTATCTATCTACCTATCTATCTATCTACCTATCTATCTACCTATCTATCTATCTATCTATCTATCTATCTATCTATCTATCTATCTATCTATCTATCTATCTATCTATCTATCTATCTATCTATCTATCTATCTATCTATATATATATATATATATATATATATATATATATATATATGCGCATATATATATACAGAATAATCTTCAAAAAGGGTAAGTGGTCATGTCTAAAATTGTTTTTGTAAGTAAAGATTAAATGTTTTCCTGACCGAATCGAACCCGGTCAATGAAAGCGCCAATGAATTAGCCACAAGCCGTGCATGTGATTAATCAATAGTAACTGAATGAAAGCTGTTGTAACACTTTACACAGAACTGGTTCTATCCACCCAGCCTCCCGAAGCTTATGACTACTCCACCTAATTCCAACTATTACAGGCAGCGTATGTTTCTATGGACATCAATGCAGATGTGGGGCATTTCACTGAAATGCAGTTATTAATGTAGTTTGTCTTTTCAATGTATTTGTTTTTTTGTGAAGGTCATCCAGGTCATCTTGAAGACAAGAACAGCAGGTTCACCCGTGAAGATGCCATAGATAACTGCCTGGCCTTCTTAGACTGTGCAGTGGTTATTTGTGAGGACAGGACTCTCCAAGTAGGAGTTTATAAGAAGCCAACACACATGAATTAATATTTACTGTTTGATTCCCACCATCCTCTGCAGCACAAGCTGGGAGTCATCAGGACTCTAAAGCACAGAGCACAAGAAGTTCCCACAACCTCAGAAGGGAAACGGAAACAACACATCTGTAAAGCCCTGAGAGACTGTGGATACCCCAGATGGACATTCAACAAAACAAGAGGACACAGAAACCGAACAGACAAAAACCAGGGACAAAGGGGAAGGTTGTAGTTATCCCTTATTATATGTCTGGTAAAAAAAAAAAAAACTTTAAAAGCTTTTTTTTACAAACACAACATTCCAGTCCTTTCAAAACCTGGTCCACCCTAAAAACAAGATCCTCGCACAAACAGAATAATGTGTTTTTTGCAGTTCAGTGTAGCAAAGAGTGTAGAGGAGTGAAGAGTTGTTTACTTTTTATGTCCTGGAACCTCCCCAAATGCTTGAAGCAGTTATACACTCACAAGCATATTGATCTGTGACAGCAGGCTTTTGTTCTTGCAGAGTAGGAAATGTACAGTGCTACTCTTTTCCAGTTGCAATTGCCACAGTAATATATTTTGCTTCAAATGATTTCATGTTTGAAAGCAGAGAGCTGAGAAGCTGATTTGGACTTTGGAGCTTAACGCTCAGCTCTGACAGGGACTTGCTTATGTCCACCATAAAGGCCAAATCACACAGCCACTTGCCATCACTGAGTTCCACAACCGGTTTTCCTTCATCTCCATGAAGTGTTTCACTTCCTCAGATTGTAAAACTGTGTAAGCATATCTGAACGACTCGACCAAATCTTTGTACTCAGACTAAAGATCACTTTGTAACTCTTTAAAACGCTTTAGTCCTCGGGTTTTGATAAAGTTTATGGTGGAAACGACAGTTGTCATTACACTTTGGAGCTTCAAGGAATGTGCACACAGATTCTCTTGATGTATGATACAATGACATACAACTATAAATCACTTAGATTGAGACAGAGACGACTCATTTCTTTTTGATCAATGCAGTTAATCCCTTTGAGGGCCAAGCATGACAGGAGCTCCATCTGTGGCACGGCCACTTAACTTTTCAAATAGTCACTTGTAACTAAGAACTTGCTTGAACAAATCCTCAGCTTTTGTTGTGTAATGCATGGCTTGTAAAGACAGCAATTCCTTGGTCATATCCAACTCTTTAGTAATCCTACGCATTAAAATGTCTAAGTATTCAGTATTCATTATGTTAATGATGATTGTTAGCTGCAACAATGTCTCATTTATTTGAAAAACTGAATGCAGTTAGCAGTGTTCTTTATTTCCATATGAGTGGTGGGGAGGGGCTGTTTTAACATTTGTGTTGAGTGTGATACCCCCCTCCTGTTGATGATCTAATCTGAAATATACTGTTTCATTGTGTGTCTGTTTTTGCAAGCTGATATGGAAAATGTTTCAGTATTTAATTTGGTACATTATAATTTTCAAAAGGCATGTTGTCCTGCCATGAGCCAGTTGAGAAAGCTCTGTTGCACTTTGCCTTGCCTCTGAAGCTCAAAACCATACTTAGCTGTGGTAGTTCTATTAAAGGCCATGTTTGATTTAAGGTCATGATATAAGAGTCAAAGCCACACCGTAACTCTATCTAGGATCTACACCTGCATCCCTCGGCAGTGCTCGGTTTCTTTAACTTCTTGATTTACCTTCCAGTCGTTGGCCAGTTTTCAATGAGATACCTGTATTGTCTTGTCATCAATGGTCCTGTTCAGGCAGTATCACCATTCTCTGACTAATTATTATGAAACTGCCAAGAAGGCCGTTGTAGGTTTTCAATGTTTAAACTCCCTTGTCAAATAAAGTTACTAACTTATTATAACCATTTATTGTGTGGGTCTTAAACACAAAAGATAATTAAGACCATGAGTCTAGACAAACTGAACAAGTATACAGTGTGATTCTTGCAGATTCACTTTAAACAAGACTTCAAAGCCCATATGAGGTGGATCTTGGTTTAAAACTAAAATTTGACAGCTTTTACTCTCTGGTATCTCTATTCATGTTCCCACAGGTGCTTAATCTAAACTCAGTCTCAGACAATACAAATGTACTATAAGAAGATTTAAACAAAAACTTATTTATTTTACACTACTCACTTATTTTACTACTAATACCTTTTAATTAAACTTTCTGTAAAAACTTTATTATAATTGTTTGCATTTTTTAGCTGGTATTTTTGGAGGGATCTTTAAAATTTCGGCTTCAGCCCGGCCATGTTTGCCAATGCAACAATAAAATAACAGCAGAGCACAAAGGTTGTGTTGAGTGTTGTTTTGGAAATGAACAGACCAGTTTGAGATCACACTTCTGGCTGTATTAGTTGAGGGACTGAAGAAGAATGTAATGTCTGGTTTCCTTTTGTAAAGAGCATCTTCAGTCTCATTATGAAGTTGCTGTGTTAAAGAGGCACAAGCTGGTGGACCCCAGTGAGAATCTCCAAGACATCTGCTCTTGACACGATGAGGTAATAAAGATGTCCTGTCGTACTGACCAGGCAGGAAGAGAGAGATGATTTCCAACAGACTCGCCCAGGATCAACAAGGATTCTATGCACTTCTCCGATATAGTCACAAAAGTCTTGGGAGACAACAAATATAAACTACAACATACGGGAAATTCAATGAATAATTTACCTTTACAACAGGACAGGGGAAAGGAGGGAAGTGGTAATGTGAATTTATCAGGGATTAGGTTCATAAATAATCCAACACATCCAAAGCTTTTACAATCTGCTTGTGATATAACATTTGATCGAAATGCAGTGAATTGTTTTATGGTCTTATCTACTGAAAACAGAAAAGCAAAGTATACAAAACAAGAACAGAATTATCATGAACCCAGAAAGATTCCCTTGTTTTATTCAGATCCTAAGCAAAGAAGTTCTGACTGGTCACTGTTACTGGAAAATGAAACTGAAATGTCCACAATGTATAACAGTAGGAGTTGCCTACAAGGTAATACAGAGAAAGGGTCCTTATGATGAATGTGTTTTAGGAAAGAAGGACAATTCTTGGGCCCTAAGTGTTTCACTGACGTCTAGCACAGTTTTTGGCACAACAAAATGGTCAAGTCTGTGCTAACTGAGTTCATTAAACCTCTTTATGCAAGGATTTACCTTGAAACTGAAGGGGACACTGCTGAAATTTGTAAACTTACAATAATATACTAGAGTAATAGTATGCAATGTAAATACAAACATTTTAAAATCACAATTCAACAATCTGCTTGATTTTGTTGTTGAAATAGAAATGCAACTAGACAGTGATGGTGATTTAAAGAGCACTTGTGAGTTGTGATGGCAGGACTCTAAGGTGGGTGAGATGGATGCTACAGGTAGTGATGGGTCGTTCGCGAATGAGTCGGCTCTAAGACCCGGCTCTTTTAAGTGAACGATGGGAGCTGGCTCACATATCTGAAGAGCCAACTCTATTTTTTAAATATAGCCTATAGTAATTAAATCATTATGTAATAATAAAATAATGGATTATTTTAATTTAATAAAAAAATAGGCTAATAATTCAAATAACACAAAAACATAATAAGCCTAGGCGCACACACTCATTTGTTTCAACTGTCTGTTCCTGTCAATCATACACACGGTGTCAACCAATTATATTGGGAGGGAGGGCTTAACGCGCGTGTAGCATTCCCAGCTGAACAGATGCAATTTACTCTCAGGAACTGATGTTTATAAAGGGTTTATTCTTCAAACACCGTAAGAGCTAAATGATGCAAACACACAAACAAATCAATTATTAGCCAATTGCTTACAAATTGTACATAAATGTCCACAAATCAATAAACTAATCAATACTCATTTGCAATAAGGTAGGTATACATTCATATATATTATAATATTCAAATAGTGTAACAATAAAGCAAATTTTAGTATATAGGCTTAAATCAAATAAAGCAGTGTTTTTCAAACTTTTTGTGTGTGTGGACCACTATTTGTAATCAACAAATTTTGCGGACCACCTCATAACACACTTAATAAAATGTCTACACACAGTCTTACCTGAATTAATCCGCACCTCTAAATAGGCTTACTAGCACTACTATACCTATTCATCACATGAGTGTGCAACAGGCTTGTTAAAAGAAAGTTTACTGCACACAACAGCTGCCTCTTTTCTCTTCAGAGAACCTGTTGCTATCCACCGATCCATAACGACACTGAACTTGAACGTCACAGCCGAACACCACTGGCCTTTTTAGTAATCGCAATAACTTGACAATTTAATGCAAATGTTATATCAATATAGGCCTACATATTCTTTTAATTTTTTATGGGATTTTCCTGGTAAAATGAAAGTAAAATATTTTATTTTGCCTTTCCACGGACCACCTGCAGTACCCTCACGGACCACTAGTGGTCCGCGGACCACAGTTTGGGAATGACTGAAATAAAGCATTTACCAAAATGAGTTTTAAAAACAATTGACAAACTTCTTTGCTACTATATATGAATTGCTTTAGTTACAATTTACAAGAATGTTGTGAACTTAATAAAACACCTAAACTGACAACGAATCACATCTTATATGTATAACATTGTTATTAATTGAAATGGACATAACTGACATTCTAAATCTGCATTTATGCTAACAACTCATTAAACGTTAACTCACAGCTTCAGAAGTAGTAGAAAATATAAACACTTCAAAGTCTCTCAAAGTTGATCACACAAATTAAATATAAAACAGTACCTTGTGCCCTTCATCAGCCAGGAGCTAATTGATAGAGGAAATCCTTTTAACCATATATATTTACAAGGCAAGTACCCAAATGTTTTTATCTTTCCTCTGGTTAACGTTAATCAGAATGCCGCTTCATGTAGAAAGTGCAAGATCATATCCATACCGTTGCACTTCCGTTTCCATACTTCAAAATAAAAGCATGCATAGTAATAAACAAACTCTTGTACACTCTTGTAAAACAAATAAGAATACAATGGCTACCTTAAGTACTTAGCGAGCATCATTTGACAACCAAAACATATACATATAAAGTTCTTTAGGAACATTTGGCTCAAGTTAAATATTAAAGTCTTTTCTAGTTAAAGTCTTCCTCAAGTATTCGAATGCAACACTGCCCTATTGGCCCGGAGGTGAAGATGTCGGCCCTCTTCTGACTGGGAATTTAATGGTCATTTACAGCGCGCGTGTGTGTGTATGTATGTGTGTGTGTGTATGTATGTGTGTGTGTGTGCGCACACACACAATTTGCCAAAACAGCCGTTCTACGCACAACCTACACCGGTGTATGCGAACTGTGCACCCAATTGTGAAGCTAGGGGAGCTTCGTGAAACTATTGAAGGTGTTGGAGCACCTGGAGCCATCACCTCCACAGTTGGAGGTGTATTCACTCTGTCAAGTAGGCCTACTGCAATCCACAGCAACGTAGTCTTGGACCAGTTTATGCAAAAGTCAATGTCTGTAGCAAAAAAAGGACAAATTGATATTGCATTGGCAAAAATGTATAAATGCAAATGTTTAATAGTACTTTTTTGTATCAAATCAATGCATTTTTAAAGAAATTGTCAGATATTGTGAGCATAATTTCATTTAATAATTTATTTAGAACTGTTTTCACACATATCATAGTCAAAGTAATAGTTAAAACATTTATTATTTAAAGAGCCGTTTGTGAGCCAAAAGCTCTTTTCATTAAGCTGAGAGCTCACGAAAAAGAGCCCATCACTAGCTACAGGCTCTTCTTGTTTTTAAAGCTGGTTTTGACTTAAGTTAATGTTGATAGCTGCAACAATGGCTCATTCAAATCTGAATTCAGTGAGCAGTGGCCCTTTATTTCCATATGAGTGGTGGGGAGGGGCTGTTAAAACATTTGTGTCGAGTGTGATACCCCCCTCCCGTTGATGATCTGATGAGCTCGATGCAAATCCTTCCTTGTCTTACTTCTCCATGATTGGTTGCTGTGGCAGATGGGGCAGGGGGTTGCGACGACATGTCTAAGAAATAAAAGCTGAGCCACTGTGAGCATGAAAGCACAACAGGAACTACAGGAGTGCCACTGCATCAAGGAAAATGGCAGAGAGTGGACTTCAAATAGACCAAGAGACCTTCATCTGTTCCATCTGCTTGGATTTACTGAAGGAGCCAGTCACTATTCCTGTGGACACAGCTACTGCATAAGCTGTGTTAAAACCCACTGGGATGGAGAGGTCAGTAATGGCGCTTTTCCACTACACAGTACCAGCTCGACTCCAGCTCGACTCGACTCGGCTCGGCTCGGCTCGCTCCGTTTTCCATTGCAGATAGTACCTCCACAATAGTACCTAGTCGTCATCATAGCGACGCCGCAAGAACCTGTCGTGACGTAATCTTCTACGCGACACACATCCGCTGCTCACACACATAAACAATGGAGGAAATCGAGTCTGTTTTTTTTTATCCTCGGGATGTGGCTGTTTCTCACAGCAAGACGGCAAACGTTGTTTCAGGAGAGGCTGAGGGCAGCAAAAAGAAAAACTGCTGATAACAACAGGAGAGTTTGGGAATTACTACAGAGTTCAGACTACGAGAGGAATCTGTGTTTTCAACGCCGACGCAAGAGGGTAAGTTATTATGCTAACGTTTACATATGTGTAAATACTATAAGTTACTACTTACAAAGTATTTGAACAACTTTATAGCTACCAGTATTACGTACTAAAATGTGTATGGTTTATGTGTTTCAGATCTGTTTCGCTTTGCAAAGTCGTCGCCATGAGACCGTGTGTTTGGGCTTTCAACCGAGCTACCGAGTGGTGGGATGTTATTGTTCCCGGTTTCACAAACGCGCAGTGGGTTCAGAACTTCAGAATGTCCGAAGAAACATTTATTTACTTGTACAACAAAGTGCGTCCAGTGATGGAGAGACAGGACACAAGCTTCCGCAAGTGTGTTGCCCTAAAGAAGAGAGTTGTCTCATGAAAAGAAATGACTGTGATGTTACAATGGTGAAATCTATGATTCTTACTTGCTGTGCTTTGCATAACCTTTGTGAGAGTCATGGAGAGGACTATGACAATGACTGGGATGCACCTGCAGCAGCAGAGCCTGTGGTGGCAGTGGCACAGGGTGTAGAGGAGGAAGGCAGTGATGTACGAGAGGGTCTGATGCGTTACTTTAATTGCTAAAAATAAATACATTATCGTTAAAAATGTTGTCTCTGCTGTTTTAAGGTTATCAGAGTATAAAATCTGAAAATACATGGTCAAACCCTTGTACAAAAGCAAACCATCAAAAAAGACACTTATTTGTAATAAGTTTCAAAAAGTTTTATTTAACCACACACACAAATACAACAAACTCTAATAAAAATTCACACACAATTATATACATGTTACATGTAGTGCAAACAATACAGCAAAAATGCTGTATTTAATTACTAATATGTATACATTTTCAGTCCATTTGTAAATGCCGCTCTCGCTGTGTCCGGTTCAACTCCATCTGCTCCACATCAGATGTCTGCATCTCCTCAGGACAGTCAGCTGCTCCTGCTCCTCTGTCGTTTCCTCCGTCCTGGACAAAAATTATTACAATGAATGAATTACAATAAAGATAAACGATTTCACGTTTAATTCAAACATTGTGTATGTCTGGAAAGTTATAAAAGTACTGAACAGGTTTATTAATGAATCTTGATTCCCATAACTGGGAATGCTTCCTGTTGCTATGCAAGTACATTGACGTTTATATAAATAATAATATATGATATACTAATGGGTTATAAACACGATTAATATTAATTTAATTATATTAATAAGTGTATATAGATTCACAGACAACAGGCTAGAAGGTTTTACTTTTCTCCTATTATACTGACCGGTTGTCGTGTGTCGGTTGCGGGTCCCGTTCTCGACGCTGGTCTCGGTGTCGATGGTGCCAATGGTTCTGGTGCTGTTGTTAATGCCGACGCTGCAGCCGATGCCAACGTGGCATCAGTGGGAACCACAGAACCATTCTCGGGTGTCGAAAAGGAATCTTGAATAGAAAGATCATACAAAAGTCAACACACTACGAAATAGCAATGGCAGGCAGCTAACGTTAGCAACTAGTTAGAGCTAAAAGTTAGCGGCAATTGCTATCTGTGACACAAGTTTACAGTCTTCATTGTTAGTGAGCTTCAGCTTTCCAAAAGCCAGCCTAAAGAAAAAACTCTCAAGCAGAGTGCACCTACAGGGTTAATGTAATGTAAACTTAAAACACTTACCGTCCTCCATCAGCGACTCCAAAAAACTAGTGGCCGAGTCAAGACCACCATCCCTCCCGTTGCTCGCCGGTCTATGGCCGTAGATACTGTCCATCTGTTCGCACCACTTCCATCTTTTCCGGTTTGAACCACTATGGCGTTGTGGTCCTTTACAGCTCTGTAGTCACTTTTCAGTTTTTTTAACTTTTCCCTACATTGCTGGAAAGTCCTGGTGTAGCCATGTGTGGACATCAGTTCGAGACTTCTTTGTATACCCTTCGTTCCTCGTTGCCCCATCAAGCTCTCGCTGGATCCTCTCTTCGGCAACCAAACAAAGAAAAGTCCGCACCTCCTCGTTTGACCACGGAGCATTTTCCGAGTTGCCATAATACTTCTGGGACTGGGTAAATTATCACGCAATCTCTGGCCAAACTATTTAAAAATGGCGGGTTATTGAGGATACTCCGTCCTGGCTCTTGCAACGATGACGCGGTGAACAGTGACGATTCTCTCTGGCCAATCAGCAGTCTGTCGTGTGTTCACGTCACAATTTAGTATCGCCTCAGCCGGCTTAGAACCTCGCCGGAGGTGATACGAAAAAAAGGACCTGGAAGCAGGTACAGGTACAACTTTTACGCAGTGGAAAACCAAAAAAGGCCGAGCCCAGTCGAGGCGAGTCGTGCTGGAACTGTGTAGTGGAAAAGCGCCATAAGCAAAGCTACCGCTGCCCTCAGTGCAGACAGAGCTTCACCCAGAGGCCTGTGCTGGTGAAAAACACCATGTTGGCTATTTTAATGGAAGGACTGAAGAAGACTGCACTCCCTGCGTCTCCAGCTCATCACAGACAAGCAGGACCTGGAGATGTGGCCTGTGACATGTGCTCTGGGAGGAAGAAGAAAGCTGTAAAATCCTGTCTACAGTGTTTGGTTTCCTACTGTGAAGAGCATCTTCAGCCTCATTATGAAGTTGCTGTGTTAAAGAGACACAAGCTGATGGACCCCACTGAAAATCTCCAAGACAATCTCTGCTCTCAACACGATGAGGTAATGAATATGTTCTGTTGTACTGATCAACAGTGTATCTGTTACCTCTGCTCTGTGGATGAACATAAAGGCCATGACACAGTTTCTGCTGCTACAGTGAGGACTGAGAGGCAGGAAGAGTTACAGACATGTCAACAAAAAATCCAGCAGAAAATTCAGGACACAGAGAAAGATGTGGAGGTACTTCAACTGGAGGTGAAAAACATCAGTCGCTCTGCTGATACGGCAGTGGAACACAGTGAGAAGAGCTTCAAAGAATTGATCTGTCTGGTGAAGAAAAGAATGACTCAAGTGGAGCTGCAGATCAGATCCCAACAGGATCTTGAAGAGCGTCGGGTCAAAGATCTTATGGACAAAGTTCAACAAGAGATCTCTGGACTTAAGAAGAAATACACCGAGCTGGAGGAACTTTCACACACAGATGACCACTACAAGTTTTACACAACTTTCCATCTCTGTCCAAACTTACTGAGAATTCAGACTGCCCAACGTCAGCAAGACACCACTGCCTTTTTTGACATGGTTACAGCAGCTGTGTCTGAGGTCAGAGACAAACTACAAGACACTTGTCCACTGGATCCACCTGCTAAGGTTCAAGCACCACAACAGAAAGCTCCCACATCAGAGGAGCGCCCTGTCTGTGCTCAAGTGGATATGCCATCACAGCAGAGCAGCATCTCTGAGGATCGGCCTGCTCTCAATCGGGCAAATTTAAAGCCAAAACCTACCAATAAGTCTTCATCACCACCACACAGTGGCATCAGTTATCAGTCAGATGTTCCACACCACAGAACAGCTGAATTCAACACATATCCACAATACTTGTTTTTGGAAAATATATCCAATACTTTTCCTTGGCCTTTTGATTTTTGAGGACATTTCTACAAAAATAAATTCAACTGCTCTCACTCATGCAAATTTGATATGTTGATTAACCAATAAATCAATTAAACTTCTAGAAATTGTATCATTTATTATAAATCAACTTCAATTGGGGACTTGCATAATAATAATAATTGGGTATTTACATTTAGTCATTTAGCAGACGCTTACAAGTGAGGAAAACAATGGAAGCAATTTTAACAACACAAGGTACAAAAGCTTAAGTGCACAAAAAACTAGTCAGTTTAAACCAAGCACAGTATACAAAGCTAAGGATAAGATATTTTTTTATTTTTTTTGAAGAAAGGAAGTAGAACTCAGTGTTTGTCAGTCAGGTGTTGACGGAAGAGATGTGTTTTCAGGCGTTTTTTAAAGATGGCTACAGAATCTGCTGATCTTGTAGCAGCAGGTAGATCATTCCACCAATGTGGAACAGAGCCGGAGAAGGTACGTGAGAGTGATTTTTTTACCTTTTTGGGACGGTACCACCAGACGTTTGTTCATTTGCAGAGCGCAGGGATCTGGTAGGAACGTAGGTCTGTATTAGTGAGTGAAGATATGAGGGTGCGGAGCCAGTAGTGGTCTTGTAGGCCAAGAGCAGAGCTTTGAATTTGATGCGGGCGTCAACCGGGAGCCAGTGTAACCTAATGGTTTGTATGGGGCTGCCATACAAACAACGCTCACAGCCTTCTCCTACCATCACCAAACACACCTCTACAGTCACACACATTCATACACCAGTGCTACGGACACTGGAGGCAAGGTGGGTTAAGTGTCTTGCCCAAGGACACAACGACAGTACGAACAGGGCAGAGCGGGAATCGAAGTCCTGAAGATAGAACAGGTTATGTTAAAATCATATTATAAAAAAGGTAAACCCACTAAATACCTGGGCAGCCTGCCATTGTTGGATTTTCCCCACCATAGTCTCTAAATGAACGTGATATAAGAACTGTGGGAAAAAAATGAAATCACTGGATAGATACTGTTACTAAGTTCTTTTACTTCGGTCATTTTTATTTAACTTGTTTTGTATCTAGCTCTGAATGTGTGGTTGTTGACATGTAGGGCGGAGGTGATGAGTACAACAGACATAACTCAACAAAGTGGCACAAAAGTGGAATCCACAGCGAGGGAAACAGACATCAGAATTAAACTCCAATAAAACTGTGTTCTGACTCCCAACCCCAAGCTAATGAACAGCAGTATTTCTGACAATTTGTTACTCTGTAAACACTTTCTCTCGGCTGTTTTGGTACGAATGTTGGAGCTAAGACTAAGAGAATAAAAACTATAAAACCAATGTAAAGTTTGTCTGTTTAATTCCACTCAGAAAAAAAGGTATACAGCGCTGTTACACAACCCGCAGCTAACATGAGGTCAGCCCATGAGTTATGCCTCTGTTTAACTCAAAACCCTAAAAGTCATAACCTTTGGCCACACCACACACAGGAGGGGGCACTTCCTGCCACAGTATCAATAGTTTTCCCACTATGTGTCCGGCCAGGGGCGACCAACTGGTTCTAACTGGTTTCAACAGTTGAGGTATTTTGTGTCCTTAATCTAAGGTGCAGTGTAGAATGCAAAGTTAACAAATAACAAATATAAACAGTTATAAAGATGCATCTTAATAGAAAAACCCTAACAAGTTTATGAAGTCAGTTGCAGAGGTCAGTAGAGCAAGTTTGACACATTATCCAGTCTCTGGCAGGTTTCCAATTTGTTGAAGCAGTGTCCTCCCACAGTTACAGGGATCTCATCATCTTCAATGCTGTATAGAGTCTTTATTGTAACAACAACTAATGATCCAAGTAGACTATCCCCAGCTCTACTAAAGGTCTGCAATCAAACTTGGGTTTTTATACAGTTTTCACATGACAGTTTACAAATTTACGATTGCTCCTCAGGAGGATAGAAGACCCCTCCTTCTAGTAGAGACTTGACCATTCTACTAATCATAGGTGCCTGGTACAAGGAGTTACTGGAGAACCCTCTGTCCTAGTTCTCCAGTAACTCTTGTACCAGGCACTCATGTGCCCATCTTTAACCAGATCTTTCCTGTATGTGTGTGTGTGCATGAAAATAATCATGTTTTAAAACCATATACATTGTTTTCTATTTTCAATTCATATAAAAACAGAACTAAAACACATAACATCCAAAATATTACACCACAGTATTTAGTCACAAGACACAAGATTAGTTAATGGCACCATATATTTTGAAAGACATTTACGCTTGGTCATAAACACAAAATTTTACCATATTAAAGTGTACAGTGTAAATAAGACAATAAAATACAATACAAATATTCCCTCCTTCTCAAAGTTCACTTATTTCCCTGTTAAGGGAGTAGCAGTTGGTGGAGTCAGAGTCAGTCCGAATTAGTCTTATCGTCAGTATGTTTTGGCAAAAAGCCAATGGGTGGCTGTTGAGAGGCAAAGCCATGGGGCTATGGGCTAAGGAGTGTTGGGATGTTCCTACCGCACCGGCAGGAATGGTGGTCGCAGGAGTTTTTCTTTCATTGACCGAAGGGGAACAACTGTGTGTGTGTGTGTGTGTGTGTGTGTGTGTGTGTGTGTGTGTGTGTGTGTGTGTGTGTGTGTGTGTGTGTGTGTGTGTGTGTCATTGATATAAATAAATAAAAACACTTCAAATTCAAATATAACATATTCAGTTTCAGTTCCCAGTGTCAATATCAGCCTATAAGAAACAGCATTTGAGCTTTGAATTCATTATCTATACATTTTTATAAATGCAGATTACTGAGTCATCACCTTAAGATAAAGAAGGTCTGAGTCCTGAAATTATCCTGTGTGAACGTTTTGGAAGATCAATCTTTTTTGCTGTATACATTTTCAGACTTATGTTTGTCAGTACCCTTGACTTAGATGAAGATCAGATCAAAGACAAATTTATTCAGAAAACCATGAAATTCCAAAAGGTTCACATACTTTTTCTTGCCACTGTATGTTGTTGAGGGTCTTTAAAGAAAACATTTCCTAGGTAAGAGTGGTTCTGAAGCTCATGAGTCAAGAACAAGGTCACCCACAATGAGAAGATGCAAGCTGGTGTGGCCAGTTCAGCCGCCATGAGTTGGAGATTACCTCAGTGAACAATAAAGTTATAACTTTGTTTTTGTTCCCACCCATACCTATTGTTATGGGCTGTGGGTCATGACAAAAAAAAAAAAACGTCCAGATCTCAGATACAAGGGACCAAAATTAGTTTCCTTTGCAGAATGGCATGGCACTCCTTTACTGTCACACTTGGTGTTCCATCTCCACACTGTTTTGGACATGTCCTACCAGGATTAGAGCTTGTGGCAAGCCCAGGACACACTAGAGGCACTGTCTCTCAGCTGCCCCTAGAGGAGCTGGGTGAGGTGTGGAGAGAAGGATGTCTAGGCATAGCATTGCTTTAACAGAACAAAAGTATGGATCTAGATTATTTAATCTTTACTAATACTTTAATATTTATGCATTTTGTTTGAACCAGTGACATTTTGCTAATGTTATGGAGACTAACAGATGACATTGGTGTTGTGTTTTAGTGGAGGCTCTGAGGTGCAACCATTGTATCCCTCCATCTGTGCGAAGGCGCTGCTTCAACAAAGTGGAAACCTGCCAGAGACCGGATGAGTTCTGTGCTACAGTTATTTTTAAGTCAAGTAAATACAAATTGAATCTGTTCTGAAATCACTGCAAGGATAAGGAACACCATCTAGAAACACCACCGACTTCTCTGGGCAAAGAAATGATTTTTGTACAGCATAAAATAATAATACATTTTATTTATAACGCGCTTTCTGGACACTCAAGGTCGCCTTACAACAATAGTAAAAAACAGTCACAATAGCATGAGCTTTGTGCCAGAGAAGACGGCAGCGTTTTTGGTCAGTTTGTTATGGCGATACTTTCTTTTTCGGAAGTGTTTTCACAACACTTTTGCAGATAAGTAAACCTCTGCCCATCTTTACATCTGACAGTGTTTCTAAAATGCTCCTTATATTCTCAGTTGTAAATTACTCCTTCAGCGTTTTTACTCTTACTTTTTAAACTTTTGTGCTAGTATTTTTCATAAATTGCTGTAAACTTTCTCTGCTTCACCACTTGATTTTATGTTACACAATGTCCCATTGCATAACATGTACACAATGTGTTCTGAATCTGGTTTGTAACATGTAAACATAATATATATATATATATATATATATATATATATATATTCACAGTTGAACAGTGACACTTACCACTCTGCACCTGAATGGAGCAGTGTCACTAACAACGCTCCTGAGCCTTAACGACTCGAGGAGTCACACTTCCCTTTCATGGCTAACGATGGTGAGACCAGATCAGCCTGGTCCATCAGGTTTAGTTTCAGGTCGAACCCCTCCCTCTAAAGATATAAGCTCAGCTCTCTTACCAGTTGATCTCAGAATTAATAAAGTTTCTTGGAATTAGAGACTAAACGTCTTCACCTTGAAAACTGAGTCCAGATACTTTTACTTAAACCTTTTGTCAATATGTTCTGGATGTCTGAGAACCTTCACAGACATGTGTAACCATGTCAAATCACGCATATTACTTTACTCTTTTCCAAGGAACCATCTGGTAATCTGGTAATCTCTTAAAGCAGCATTTTTGCTAGCTCAAGTGTGGAGCTGTGTTAACTACAGGAAACGGAAAAGAGGTTCAGCTGTGTGGAGAGGCGTCGCGTCAAATTAACAATTGTGTAAATTGTTTTGGTTTAGTGCATTAACAAAAAAGATTACGCAAAAACTTAACAGGCTAATTTTACCAGCCTTAAAATATATCTATGAACTGTAGAGACAAAGTTTGTTTGAAAGCACACAGCCAATAACTACTACCAGAATATAGTTATTGTAATGTTACTGTCCGCGCATTGAAATATACTCAAATGCACTTTCAGTCATATATAAATTATTACATTTATTATTTTCTTCAACATTTTACAAACAATACCCAAACAAACAATGACGACAACATAAAATAAGTTTGTTTGAAATCTTGCAATTAATAAAAATTTACAATAAAAAAGCACATTACAGCCTCACAACTGATCATTCTTAAAATGCTTCTACAACTTGACTGTTGTCCATCGATGCTAAATTCAGTTGAATTAACCCTAACCCCTAGGCTGCACTCAGACCAGGTCTAAACCAGGACTACAATCTGTAAAAAGAATGTCTTTGTCAATGAGATGACAAAGACAGCAGATAAAATGCAAAGTGGGAGGGAAGAAGAAGCACGAGAGGCAGTGGAGCACTTTCACCGATCGGAGCAAAAATATGTCACCACAAAATCAAGCTAGGCCTACAAGACCGTTTAAAAAAGACATGAGCAAAACCAGGGCTTTTCATTAACAACATTAAATTGTTAAAACATGCACCAGTGTGCCTAATCAAAAAATAAAGTTTAACTGCCCTCTCCCATTGGCACTTAGGGTTAGGGTTATTACAATTTCAATGAAATATCTTCATTGGTCATACTGTTCTTCCTGCATGACTCCCCTGTAAAAGAGATTTGTAATCTCCGTAGGACTTTACTGGATAAAAAAGTTAAATCAAATTTTTAATTTTTTTATTTAATATTTTAATTAAAGTGGCTAAATGCTTTAAATAATAAGCAAAAGTCACGCCCTGAACATAGCTAAGAATGTAGGCTATGTGAGAGTAACATGTAGCCTATGTTTGTAGTTATACTTATTAACAAATTGAAGTATGTATTGTAAAAAACATGCTTTTTCTATAGGTGATAGGTCCTGAAATTTAAGAACAGGCATCCATGTTTAGAAGAAGGGACAGAAAATTAGGTAAATACCAGCCAACATACAGAGCAAGCATCTATAAAATAATTGAAAGTACAGGCATTTTGACTGTATTACAAGACAACATTATTTATGCTAATAAAAATATTGGCAGAGTGGTTAGCACTCCTGCCTCACAACAAGAAGGTAGTTGGCCTTTCTGTGAGGAGCCTGCATGTCCAATGTTACTGTGGGTTCTCTCCGAATATTCCGGCATCCCCCCACCACCCAAACATATGCATGTATAAGTCAATTGGCAAATCTAAAGTGTGTCCCTAGTTGTTAAAATATTTTTTGTTCAGATTAATTAGAGAGACAATGGAGGCGCGTACGATTTAGAATGAATGATCAGGTTTAATTCTTGGAAGAATGAAGCAAAGCACACACATGTAACAATGTTGAGGATAAAGTTTGCTTGGAAAAGTAAATAATGAGATTTTATATCCAGCAGTTTAAACAATGTTAGGAGGCGTATTTTCATGCCTTTGCATGACAGTGTCATGGCCGCTCGTTATGTCACCTGAGCAACCAGCCACTCCCGGGCTACACACCTGCGGCCCATTACAATCAGGCAGGTTCATAAGCAGCCGACACACCCTGACTCCTTTTGTCAGATTGTTCTACTGACTCCAGAAGAGCACAGGCAGCGAGATTTATGAATATGGCTCTTGTGCCTTCATGTCATTGTGTCATTGCTGGTTAAGAAATAAGAATTTTGCACATGATTTTGTTTTGTGAGTCTGATTAATTAATACTGAAGTCTGAAATTGTAGATTATTATTTAATTCTTGTCAAAAGTTACTTCACACACTTTTTTTTTCATAAAATATTTGAATATAAATATTTTAACATGTGAATGTTTTTTTTTTTTTTTTTTTTTTTTTTTATATAAATATACTTTCTGTTGCAGACATCTATTTAGGCCTGTGTGTTTATTATTGAGAGTTATGTCTGAGGGCTGTCCTTGAGGGAAGTTTATCACAGCATACCCACTACAAAATTATAGAGTACATCACTGGTGTAACCACAGTAGAGATCAAGACAAAAAAGTTAAACTGATTAATCCATTTGTAATATTAAAATGATAAGACAAGGGATCAGTCCAAATTATAATAAAGATTTTCCACAATGAACTAGTCCACCCATAAAACAGAGCGTGGATCTGCATTGCCCTTTCCTACAACAAGAAAGAAACAAGACATGGAGAGAGACATGCACAATTACAATGGTTAAAAGTCACTTTGGTGAACCACACTGCCCTTTTCTGACTTTGGTATGATCACGCCATGGTGCCGTGGAACTGATGTTAGACCATTGTGTCGTCCGTGGTACATGTGTGCGATGGCCCCCAGGATATTGCCTTGCCTGGTCATCTTTTAAGGGTTGCTACATTGTCCTGAGTCTCGTATGGCATGTATATAAGTGAGTTAGTAAAGGCTGTATCGGCAGGCTCCAGATACATGGAACAGAGCACCAAGCAAAAGTTATCAGACATGAGATTGCAACAATAATCTGACACCAATTCAGATTTTAAAATATTTGCTGCGTTGTCTGTTGTGACACAGACTTGTTGCTCCTCCTTTTAAATCCCAGGCACCCAGCATCTCTTTCAATCCTTGAGCAATTGCATCCCGGTATGATCTTGCGGAAAATAGGACGCTTGCAAGCATCTGGTTTTGAGTTGAAACTGTCATCAATGTAATGAACCGTAAGGCTCATATATGGTTCCATAGTTCTACTCGACCATAAATCAGTCGTGGTGGAATAGAACTCAATTTTCTGCAGATCTGATTCAATGCTTTCCCGGCATTTTGAATAAAGCGAAGGCAGCGCAACTTGAGAAAAATAATTGCGGAGGGATGACGTATCTCTTGTCCAGTGTGTTTATGAGTTTTTAAACCCCGCTGCAAATTGTATTAATCGGCACCATGTCTTTTGCAATGAAATGTGCGATCACTTCAGTTATCTCAATCTGCTTTTGGGAACCTGCCGGGTACGGAGTAGCATTAAACAAAGATTTCGTGATGGGTGTCTGTGTTGCAGTTCTCGCATCACTTGGCGCTTTTTTTTTTACGCTGAGACACTCAATCAATCAATATTTATTTATATAGCGCCTTCCAACAACCACAGATTGAACCAAGGTGCTTAACAACATTAGTAAAAAATAAACATATTTACAAATAGGTTTAAAACATATTTACACAATAAAAATAGATCAGTGTCACAGAGCCATTAAGTGCCAAAAGCCATTTTAAATAAAAAGGTTTTAAGTTTGGCTTTAAACAGAGGCCGGTCAGTGATGGAACGTAACTCAATGGGCAGCGAGTTCCAGAGTTTAGGACCGGCCACTGCAAAAGAACGATCGCCCCACTGTTTGAACCGGGACCGGGGCACCTTCAGCAGATGTTGTCCAGCAGAACGTAGAGCTCTGCTGGGTTTGTGAGGGGTCAGAATCTCACACAAATAAGAAAGTGCAAGGCCCGTGAGTGCATTAAAAACAAACATTAAGATTTTAAAATTAATTCTAAACTGGACAGGGAGCCACTGCAGGGAGTACAGGACAGGTGTTGTGTGCTCGTGTTTACGACTGTTAGTTAGCAGTCGGGCAGCAGCATTTTGCACAAGCTACAAACGGTGAAGTCCAGTTTGGTTAACTCCCACATAGAGCGCATTGCAGTAGTCTATGCGGGAGCTAATAAAAGCATGGATGGCTTTCTCCAGGTCAGCACGACTTAAAAACGGTTTGACCTTTGAAAGAAGGCGAAGCTGAAAAAAGCTTGCCCTAACAACCGAATCTATTTGTTTATCAAATCTTAGACTGCTGTCTAGTTTTACCCCCAGGTTTTTGACAACATGGTTGAGATGAGGGCCAAAGCAAAAGACCAGGAGCTGAGACACTGGGCAGGTTGGATGTGCGAACACAATACATTCAGTTTTATCCTCATTCAAACAGAGGAAATTCTGGGACAGCCACAATTTGATGTCCTCTAAGCATCTGTTGATGGACTGAAGACTATCAGGACAAGCAGGGACAACCGGAAGGTAAACCTGTAGGTCGCTCATGACAGATGAAAAGACATTTTGTGCTTTGAAATAACTGCACCTAATGGAAACATATACAAGGAAAATAAAACGGGCCCAAAATGGAACCTTGTGGCACACCAGAGGACAAGGGAGCCGAGGAGGAGGAGAAGTCACCAATCCTGACAGAAAAAGTCCTCTCTGTTAAATACGACCTAAACCACTGCAGCACAGGTCCTCCTCGTATTGCACTCTGTGGTTGAATTTTAAATGGTTGAATAAATTTGTGGTGTTGCTCGATGGTGCAGAAACAGTTGAACGACACAATTTACACAGTATAACACGCTGCTCGACATCATCCCTGGTGAATCCGAAGTAATTCCACACCACTGATGTTGCTTTTCTTTCGGTTCTAATTGTGGATGAGCACTTTGCACGTTGTCGGAATCGGATGTTGCTCTATCAGCAGACCTGATGAAATTAACATGACAGGTAGACGACCTGCATGAAGTTGGCCCCCCACCCAACGCAAAATGGTGAACGATCAGTGGATAATCTGGTCGCTGATAATGACACGCCTACAGACTATTATTAAAAGTGGTGATTCGCCACTCACAACCTGACATGATCTAAAAACACGCCTCTTAAGCGCAGTTTTTATTTTATTTATTTTATTTATTTATTTATTTTATTTTTTTGTGTAATCGCGGCTTTGGACGATTACGTAATCGTGGCTTCTGTAATCGTGATCGCGATTAGAAATTCGATTAATTGCAGCCCTATTAAAACCCATGTCCATGTTTTCACTGAGTAAAACTCTTCATCATGAGTGCACCTATATGGCAGATTTCTTAAAAATCTAAACCCTACATTAACACATTTTCAAGTGTTAACAATAACATTTTCCTCCCTTACATCAGCAGTTATTTTGAAACTTTTTTATAACACTACTTTGCTCCAACCAAGAGCATCCACAGACCACTGTACCTCAAACAGGTTAGATTTGGATATTTTTTAGAACTATGCGTTTAGATTGCAAAGCAGTTTATTCAACCTTAAGCTCAAATCTTTCTTGTTGCAGACGTTCAGAAGTGTTAAAACAACAAACATTTTATGAAACAGTGAAGACATTTGAGCTTGTCCTGAGCGTTGTGGAGCTGAACGAGCAGCTGATTGTCCTGCAGCTGTGACAGCTCTGTTTTGAGGGGTGCTCCATTCGGCCCCTGCAGCAGAGTGTACGTCTTAATCGTCTCGTCTCCTAACTCGGACTGAGCCTGAGCCTCCTGCTGGATCAGGTCCTCCAGCAGGCCGCAGCGTTCATCTGTGATGCCCTGCAGAGACACAGGCACTTGAATTATCTGAACTGTATAAGGTCACCTGGAGGACATGCATCCCAGTTTCCAAGTTGGGTTTTAAAATAACACTATAATAAAAAAAATATTTGAGTACTACGCATAATCATAAGCTGTTTAAGTGAGGAAGGGCATCCAGCGTAAAAACAATGCCAAGCTGCTCATGCAAACTACTTCGGTGACCCCAGGATGGGGATAAGCTGAAAGGCACTTTTATGTATCCTTGTGAGTTGTATGAATAAGAGAGGGTAGTTGCTTGTGCACTATTTATACCTGGGTACATTAGAAAAATGTGCCTTAATGACTTGATAGGAGCAATGGAAACATGCAGTACCTTATAAATCCTGTATCTGTCTTTGAGCATGGCTATATATATATCTATAGATATATATCTATATATATCTCTATATCTCTATATCTCTATATATCTATATATCTATATATATATCTATATATCTATATAATATAAATTTACAAGAAAGCTCAGCCCTTTTCCTCTTTAGTGATAAGTTCATCACAAAGTTTGTCGAGTTGTTCAGCTTCCTTATTCTGATGAAATAAAATAAAAGAAAGATTAATTGTTGCTCAATGTTTAGCACACTGTACAGCTCTGTCCTCCTTGTTCACCTTCTGGTCCAAGCTGTCCTCCAGAGACTGCACCGTGAGCTGTTCCCGCTGCAGCTGGGCCTGAAGTGCAGCGACTACAGCGTTGTTCTTGGCGCGCACCTCTGCAATTTCTTCATTTGCTCTGAGGAGAAAGCACAGGCTGTCACACGTTTCCAATCCAGGAAGATTAATCAATTTATGCAAGAAAAACTGTTTAGCTATACTGGGTCATTTTCTCCTCTGCATTGGCTTCAAGTGTCTGGTAACGCTGCTCCTCTTTCTTGATTCTTGCCAGGTAGTCTTGAGCACAAGTGTTGAGTGTCTCTTCATTCTAGAGAAAAGACACATGGTTTTGGACAGTTGCTAGGGGTGTGAGCTGTTGGATGGCATTTATTTTCCACAGATTCTGACCTTTCTGTAGCCTTCAATGACGCTCTGGTCCTCCTCCATCCCGTTGTAAATAATAAATAAAGCGCCTTCCCTAGCAATTTGTGCCCCGGAGATGCTATCCTCTCCATCAAAGCCTTATTGAGCTTCTCCGTCTCCCCCTCCAGATCAGCTACACAACAAAAGATACTCAATTTAGCCTGGAACCGTGTCACAGAAACAGAAAGCACAAATAGTGTGCATTAGAGCTTACCCATATTTTTTTTAATAGTTAGCTTGTACTCCGCCATTATACTCCTACAAGAAAAATATATTTATTATGGCACACTGCAATAAAACTTAAAACATACTGACGATACTCACCTGAGTTTTTGACCTTCATCTGCTAGATTCTTTTCCCTTTCCGCTGCCTGGTTAGAACAAAAGATGGTTTAGTTTGATAAATTAAAATCTGCCAATGTAGTTTTAACTGATATTAGAGCAGTGGTGGGCAAAGTAAGGCCTGGGGCCACATTTGTCCTATTAGGCCGTTTTATCTGGCCAAATATGACCATGAAACAATTTATCCCACTTCAATATTCTTGTGATAAGTAGATTCCACTACAACCTTTCCTAAAGCTAGCAAGATAGTTTTCACTGGTATTAGAACAAAACTAAAGAGTGGATCTAAAACCGGGGTGACTGTGGGGTTTTATTTAAAGTGTTTCTTGCACATGTTTTACTATAAGCAAAAGAAATGCTTATTGAGAATCAAATATCAATGTTATTTTGATGAACCCATCCCAGATAGGTCAAACAATCCAGCATGGATCCGAGGGACATCGAGTAAACATGTTAATGTCAAACGTGCAAACATGCCACTAAATGACCAATCACAGCGACACATGGATGGTACAGTACTAGTCTAAAGTTAAAAGTACCATTAACTTTGATGATACCAAAACTCAAGGTTAATCTTGTGGTTACCTCCTAACCTCCTAATCCAGCGGTGTAGTACAGGGCCATGTTCATGTCTGAGTGGTTTACATTTGCTTACATTGTTTCATACTTGAAAACCAAATTGTGCTTCAAAAACGTGTTTCAGAGGGACAGACCTCTGCTTGGACAATGGCTATGGCTGCATCCATGTCCTTCTGAGTGTACTTTATAACTTCAATGATGGCGTCTTCTGCATTTGTCATTTGGGGGACTGCAGCACTCTGTAGAAATGGTACAGTGTATAAATTCATTAAATATACTTCACACTGGGAATGTTATATTGTCTCAGTAGACCAGGAGTGACTTACTGTTGCCATATCAACCTCCAACAGTTTGAAATCCTTCTGCTCGTCGTCCGGATCATCTTTACTCTCCAAATCAGAGTGCCCCTTAAAGTGCAGTGTGGTGGCAAGTGCCTCACATTGATCCGTCAGCTCCACGTCTGCAAGACTTGGGAAAGTGGTCAAAACTCTGAATTTCTTTCCCACATTTTCCAATGTGGAAAATCTCTCTTTTATGGCTGACGTCGCTGCATCAACGACAACATTGAAGAATTCAACCTCCAACTTCCTAAGTGCTTCACTGAAAGGCTCATCATGTGATTCATATGAGAAGTGGCGCTTTGTGGACCTCAGCCTTTTTTGTTTTACTACAGCCTCCACATTCATATCTTCACAAATCTCTTTGCCCGCCATCTGTGCAGTCACAAAGCCAGTTGCCCTGTAGCTCTGGAGATCTCGCTCAGTCTTCTTCAAAAGACTCACAGCTAGGTCCACATGCATGTTAGGAGACTGCATGAGTTTGCTGGCATGCTGTATTGCATACCAAACAACCGTGCAGATGCTGAAGCGGTATGGCCCCACCTCCTCAGACAAAGACTGGGCCTCAGCCTTTATAGCAGGGTCTTTGGTGTGGTCTCTCACCTCAATTAAAGCCTCTCTCACGGCAGCTCCCTGGTACCTCATGGGCTCGACGCTCTTGACCTTGCTCTCCCACCTTGTTTCTGCCCACATCTTTAAGGTGATGCTCACATGGTACTTTAGTATGGCCCATCTTTGGGTGGAGGCTGAAAATAATGTGTACAGCTTTTGCAGGACACCAAAGTAACTTAAAGCATCAACAGATGCCTTAGCAGCATCACACACAACTAAATTCAATGTATGTGCCCCACATGGCACAAACAGAGCTCGGGGATTCTTTTCTAAGAGTCTGGCTTGAACTCCCTTATTTCTGCCTTTCATGTTTGCCCCGTTGTCATAAGACTGTCCTCTGCAGTCTTCAAAAGGAATTCCCAACTCCTCAAGTCTCGTCAGGATCATGGATTCCAAGTGCTGGCCTGTGGACTCCTCTGCCTCCAAAAATCCCATAAAATGTTCCCTGATATGGGGCTTCTCCATCAGTGACACCACTCTAATGACCACTGACAACTGTTCTGTGTGGCTTATATCTGGGGTGCAATCCAAAATTATTGAAAAAAACTTTGCCTGCTTGATGTCATCCACTATCGCAGATATGATTTTGCTGCTCAACAAATCAATCAGCTCATTCTGCACATGATGGCCTAGGTAGCTGTTATGACTTGCTGTTCCTCTTTCGACACGGTTAAGGTGATCTTTCATGATGGGATCAAACCTGGCCATAAGTTCGACCTCTTTGAGGAAGTTCCCATTTGATGGTGTGAACAAAGTTTCTGTGTGTCCCCTTAAAGCCAAATTTCGAATGGCCAGTGACTGCACGATAGCAGTGAGACGTGTCAGCACTGCTCTCCATCTCGCCCTTTCAGCCTCCAGAAGTGCCATCTCCTGCTTATCAATAGTTGTCCCACTTTTTAACCTCACTGACAGTTCCTTCCATGCTTTCATGCAATTGAGGTGTTCTGTACTGTTTTCATGTGATGTGAGATAATTGCTTGCATGTTTCCAATTTGCCATTCCTGCACTTGTTAAACTGATGTTCCTCTTAGAAAACAATTTGCAGCAGAAGCAAAAGAGGCTGTTGTTCCTAATTGAATAAATCACCCAACTTCTTGCCATCTTTTCACCACTTACTAATGTCTTCTTAAAATATTGGTGGTGACAACTTCTCCCATCACTCTCATTCCTACGGAAAACAAAGCCTGGTGGCACCTTACTTGGTCCTCTGCGAACCAGCTCAGTCCGAATCCTGTCAGTCAGATGTGAGGGCCAGTTAGCAGGGTCGGTTGACAGAGGCTCATCCTCACCAGTGGGGCTCAGTGGGGGTTCAGCTCCAGGCATTTCTATCAGACAGCATATTGGCATTTTACTCAAAACACATAGCAGTGAAAAAACATAGTCCTACTCATAAATTATCAGAAATATTAAAATTACATTTAATTGCAGTTTTCCAGCTGTCTTATAACACACACACACACACACACACACACACACACACACACACACACACACACCTGAAAGCTCATGCTGGGGAGAAGTAGAGGCAAAGAGGTCTTCATCCTCAATATCAGATATTTGTGGAGACCAATGTGTAGCAGAGGAGGTGGTTGGCTCATCCTGAAGGGTTGAGACCATTCCAGAAGAGGCCTGTGTAGCGGGGGAGGTGGTTGGCTCATCCTGACCAGTGGCAGAGGATGCTCCAAAATATTTTAGAAGTGCTCCTGAAATTGCAATTGAATTGCATTTGAAATCAAAACACCACAGGATAATGTTTTATAAAGCTAAAACAGCCTGGGGTCAAATTGACTTAAAACATAATAGAAGGGTTACATAAACATGCTCGTATACACTAAATGTCTGTCATTACACGCTATATCCTCCTAGACCCGGAAAAAAACATTTATGTATTTATTTTTTTTCCCCCATGTCATCACATTGTTTACAGCATAGAAACAAATGGTAAAACAAAAATATATTGACTCAGTTGTTTTAAAAAATAAAATGACTTTAAATTATATGTATAGGCAAAAACAATGGGATTTTATTTTTTAATCACCAAAAACGTTTTGGGTTTCAGGATATTTTAATTTGTATATTAATCTAACTTTAATGAAAGACCTATTAGCTCTTTGGTTACTGCCTCAAATTCTATGCATGACACACTTTTAGTTAGGACTTGTAAAACTATACTTAGGAAACTATACTTAGCACACTGTGTAGCAAATAAATAGCAAATGTTTGTCTTTACCCTACAGATTTGAAAATGCCGTTGGTTATTAACAGAGCGGACTAACGTTAAACCAACAGATGGAAATGATAACTGAACTTGTAACAGTTTTATTGCAAAGCACAATATTATAAATTAGATCTCGTGAGTGAGTTGAAACCAAATTATTGTTGTATAAGCATAGCAAGCATCATTAGCAAAAAGGCTAACAAACAGTTATACCCACCACCAATTAACGTCATTAGCCCTTTATTCATGAAATGGAGAGAGAGAGAACATAGTTGCATACCTTTATCTTTTGCTCGTTTATCCTCTTCTTCTTTTCTTTTTTTTCGAAATTGGGCACCTGATGGCTTTGACCTTTTTTTATCCATCTCCTGTTTATTTGGCACGACGCCACACTCAACAATCAACAGATTTCCCATCCCCCCAACTGTCACTCACGACCAGAAGTCAAGACTAAACCAATTCACCTTGATGACCGCATAATTGTTTTGTATTACCTAGTTTCATTTGCAGGAACTATAGGCCTGTATTATAACATTATGAATGAAATGTGCGTTATTTGGAAGAAAGTTGAGGTGTGTGACTGACTTTAGTCTATTATTATTAATTATATTATTAGTATGGATCCCCGTCCACCTTACCCCCCGCCCTGTCCGTTCCATTTGAGAGAGACCCAGAGGTGAAATGTCACCCGCGCCTCGCGCCCCACCCACTTTTACACTTCTCTCACAACACAAACACACAGCTTCTGTGCATGCATGGTACATGTCATTTGCAGCATGCAGGGGCGCCGGCAACTGCAGGGAGCGCCAATTTGCCAATTACACACACAGTGAAATTATATAAATGATGAAAAACCGCTTCGCGACGCAGAGGAAATTTTTTTTTTTTTATTAATCTGCTCGTGCTGCCGCCCCCAATGTAATTGCACGGCGGCTGCCCGGTTCGCCCCAAAACCGCTACTGCTTTCAGTGTTGGGAAAGTTCACTTTCTACAAGAACTAGTTCAAAGTTCAGTTCACAAATTTTAAAATGAACTAGTTCAGTTCAGTTCAGACTTCAAAATTTTGAACTAAGTTCACAGTTCCAAAAATGAACTAGTTCATAGTTCTTTTTTTCCATATGTTGCTGCGAGCTATTATTTTTCAAAATTATTGCCACAGCCCATATACAGTAGAATCACAGACAGCAATTATTTTCAGTTTTAACAATGAAGCTATGCGTCAGATTTAATTTTCATATCCAATTTTCAATCCTTATACAACCAGGGTTTACATTAGCATTGAGGGGACATTGTTGCTTTAATGCTTTGTTGCTGTCCATTCACTCCACACTAGTGGCAGCTGCAGCTTTCAACCCTACAGTACATTCTCAGAAACATGAGGAAAAACGTGCTGCTTGAATGGTCTTTTTTAATGAGGAATTATTCAAAGAAAAACAGGACAGTAATCATTAAGGTGAAAACGTTTTTCAATTTTAATAATTTTCCATTGTCCACATGCTAAAACAGAATATTGGAATCCTGGAAAAATAGACCAGGCAGGTTCAACAAACAAGTTACATGAATGAATTTAAATGATCATACACCTTACTACATGCTGCTGTCGCCTCAATGCTTTTTTTTCTTTTTTTTTTTTTTTTTGATGACGCCAGCGTCACGCATGCGGCGGACGGCGGTGCGACACAGGTGGCTGGTGTTGCCAGGTTTTGGTGTTTTTCCGCTACATATTAAGACCCGTTTCCGGCTGGTTTGCGGTGTGTTTTAGCCGGGTTTTCGCCTGGAAGGCTCTATAGAAATCTGGCGTGAGCGTGCCGTTCACAGACACCAGAATGAACGAGTTCACAGTAACGTTCATCAGACAGTAATACAGCACGTTCAGTTCACGTTCACCCAAAATATGAACGAGTTCATGAACTATCGTTCAATGAACGCGTTCAGGCACAACACTGGAAATATCAATATATATCACCCTCACACATGGGGCCAGGACTCCCCTGCAAAAGTCTCAGTGGGACTATCATGGTTATATAAAGGTTATAAAAAAATAAATGAAAAAAAATAAAAAATGTTATAAAAAAATTATACAGTAATAATATAAAAAAATGTGGTTTTTTTCAAAGATGCCAAAAACAGTTTTATTTGGATGTACACAACACCATTAGTGATATAAACATGAAATATATAGTTTTGACTTGACTAAATTCAAATAGAACACACTGTGCCAAACTTTACTACTTTACTCCTTTTGCCCTCTTGTATTTTTTGTATATTTGCATTATTATTACTTGTATATTGTATATTACTTGTATATTTGTCTAATTTTTTTTTTTTTTTTACTTACTAGTGGGACATTTTACTGTGGACGGCAAAGTAAGAATTTCATTGTACAGGGAAACATGCTTTCTGTCTGTACACATGACAATAAACACTTTGAATCTGAATCTTGAATCTTGAATCTCAAATTGTGCCAAAATGGTCCTTTTTAAACTCTCGCCTGATCTGTCTGTACTAAAACCTCTGTAGTTTTATTCTGCTTCACATTATCAGTTACAATCTTTTGCCTTTTTATCAGCATTCCAAAAATTTACTCATCATAAAATATTGTTTTTTTTAGGCGGACTAAAAAATATTAATGTTTGCTGTGTGCCATCTTCATTTTCTCTTCATAAGTAACACATAATTAACATGGCGCCCCATGCAGATGTGTTTGCTCGCTCCACGCTTAAATGTTTTACTTTTCTTTTTTTGTGTGTGTTTTTCGTTCTGTCTGCAGTGCACAAATGCCATGCACTGCTAACATACAACCGACAGGCATTATTGGACATCGCCAACTCACGAAACTTGAATTTAGTGGTTCTATTCCACTGGAGCTACAACACATTGTTCGCCCACAGAGTCACCCAGAGGGCCACGAAGCACCGGTCTCGAGTGAGTTCGCTGACCCCAGGAGAGTGCTTCGGAGACGGCGACGCAAGCAAGGCAAGAGGGGAGGGCTACATGCTAGGCTAAAAGCTTGCGCTAGCCGACCACCGCTACCCAGCCTCCTGTTAGCGAATGTGCGTTCCCTGGAAAACAAACTGGATGAGCTACGAACCAGGATTTCAACACAACGGGAAATTAGAGAGTGCTGCGCCCTGATTTTCACAGAGACTTGGCTCTCAGACAGAGTTCCACAGAACGCTATTCAGCTACAGACTCACTCGCTTCTTCACGAGGCGACCGAACGGCTGCGTCCGGTAAGTCTAAAGGGGGAGGCGTGTGTGTGTTTGTAAACAACTCGTGGTGCGAAGATATTATTACTGCTGAAGTGCCGTCCGTATTATCTACTGAGGGAATTTACTGCTGTGTTTTTGGCCGCTGTTTACATCCCCCGCGTGCTAACTCGCGGCAGCACTCAGCAAACTCCATGACGCCATCAGCAGCGTTAGAAACGGCTCATCCTGACGCTGTTTTTATTGTTGCTGGTGACTTCAACCATTGTAGTTTGCGGACTGTATTCCCCAAATACCAGCATGTTGACATTCCCACCCGTGATAAAAACACTCTTGACCACGTCTACAGCAACATACGTGGTGCATACAGGGCTGCACCCGCCCCACTTCGACACTCGGACCACATTTCTTTGTTCCTGTACCCTGCTTACAGACAAAGACTGAAACAAGCACACCCTGTCACCAAACAGATCAAACTCTGGACCCGGAGAGCGAGATCACCCTGCAGACTGTTTCGGCGCTGACAGACTGGGATGTGTTTTAAAGCTGCAGCCACTGTGGAGGCTCTTCCATTAGCGTACAGGATTATGCTGAGTATGTGTCTGGGTACATCAGCACTTGTGTTGATAACATCGTGCCCACCATACAAATCAGGAAGTTTCCCAACCAGAAGCCCTGGATAAACAGTCAGGTACGTCACATGCTGCATGCTCGCTCTCTTGCATTTAGATCAGGCAATGAAAACGAGTACAAAGCTGCAGTATGGACTGAGAAGAGCCATCACAGCGGCCTAGAGGCAGTACAGAGAGAAGCTGGACAGCTTCTACTCTACTGCTGATTCAGGGCGGATGTGGCAAGGCCTGCAGCACATCACAGACTACAGGACCACCACCTACAACATCGCCACAACAGACAGCCTGCCGGATGAACTTAACAATTTCTACGCCCGCTTTGAGGCTCCCAGCAACACTGCAGAGAGGGAGCTCACACACACCTGGTTCACCCCCCTCCCTCCACCAACCATCTCAACAACACAGGTACACAGAGCTCTGAGGAAGATCAACCCCCGCAAAGCAGCAGGACCAGACAACATTCCTGGGCGGGCCCTCAGAGCATGTGCCAACGAGCTGGTTGATGTTTTCACCTCCATCTTCAACCTCTCCCTCAGCCAGCGCATTGTACCAGCTAGATCTCAGCGCTGCATTTGACACGATTGATCATGCAGTGCTAATCAACAGACTAAAGAATGTGTTTGGCATCTCTGGCTCTGCTCTTGCTTGGTTAGAATCCTATCTGTGTGATGGGTCTCATTTTGTCTCTTTTAATAAATCCTTCTCCTCCACGGCACCAGTGAAATTCGGTGTGCCACAAGGGTCTGTGCTTGGTCCCATACTTTTTTCACTATATGTTACACCATTGGGACAAATCATCAGAAGTTATGGAGTAAACTTCCACTGTTATGCCGATGATACACAGCTGTATCTACCAATAAAAGCGAATAATACTACTGACATAGCATAGTGACTGAGGTGAGTGAGCTTGGGTGCTTATGGGACTCACCTCTGGAAATGGATGTCCAGCTAATTTGTAAAGTAATGACAGCTTCACATAATTAAACAAATCTCAACATTTAGCCTGCGTGTATGTGCTTTTCAGTGGTTTCTCATCAAGCAGGAGGCCTATAAGGTCAGTTTAGCTGCTCATTGTTCTTTGCTGGCCATTTGCTCGAAACATTATCTTTGGGCCACTCTCTGACAAGATTGGAAGAAAATCGGTTTATCTGACAGAAGCTGCACTAATAATTTACCACATGTTTTGTAAAAGGAAAAAATGATTATGTATGTAGATGTTTTGACCATATATGCATCTACATCGACTGTCCAAGAGTCGAACACTGTCCTAGATGCAGAGTTAAAAGCTGTGGTGAATTGGATAAATAGTAACCAACTAGTTTTAAATGTATCAAACACACACAGTATGATATTAGGTTCAAATCATTGTATTAACATGAAAATATAGGATAACTCCTATTAAACAAGTTCAGGAGACATGTGTGAATGGACTCCAAGGCTAGAGAAGTAATGCACTTAAACTTAAAAACACACCTACATGTATTGTTTTTTGAGTGACCAATAAAATGTAAGCAGAAAAGCATGTCCAATAATGCATAATCACACACATAAGAAAAAAAAATAGCATCTCTACTGAAATGTACCCCTTGCATTTTTGAAATTTTTTTGGGTGTTTTGTGCACTGGCTTCTGTGTTGTATTTTTTTCCAATATTTTTATTCATTGGTCAGTCAATTTTCTAATCAAACCAAATGTTTTTAATTTATATTCATGAACTGGATATTTAAAGTGCCTTTTAGAAATAAATGATTCTGTTGAAAAGACTAATGTATTTTTATTTAACCGTGAAAGCCACTAGTTGAGCGTGTCAGTGAGCAGAAGGGAAGCGATGGCGGAAGTGCACAACATCCGCGTACTCTCGCAGCTCTATCGTCTCCGGTAGTGATGGGCAATCCGGCTCTTTTTCATGAGCCGGCTCATTTGACTCAGCTCACTTAAAAGAGCCGGCTCTTCACTCGCGAACGACCCATCACTATCGATAAGGTGTGGCGTATTTTTTAGCGGAAGACAACTTCTTCGAGACCCCACGTTTGCTGATGTGAAGCTGGATAACGCCGAGTAGTGGATTTATCGGAGGAAATGATGCGTTTTCTGATTGTGGGACTTCTTTTTTGCCTCTGGCATAACTTCGTGTGTGCTAAAACTGAAGACCGATACTTTCTTATCGGTAAAAGCCTAGAGCTGAGGCCTCCTCCTGATGTGGGTAACATTGAGAGCATAGCCTGGAGACATAAAGGCCTTTTTGTGGCGGAATGGGCTAAAGGCACTATACCGCTGAAATCTACTCTGCCTTCAAGGGCCGCACTGACTTAAGCTCGAGGCCTATTTTCAAGACCACTTATCGAAAAATGCATACCAGTAAAGAAATGGCTATATTTCAGCAACCATAAGGTGTATTTGAATAAGTTTGGTGTCATTGTAAAGGGAACATTGTGGAGATTTGTTAAAAGTGTTATCATATGAATATGTGTTACTAATAAAGAGAAAATGAAGATGGCACACAGCTAAAATGATTTTTTTTTAGTTCCGCCTGAAAAAAAAACTGTATTTTATGATGAGTAACTCTTTGGAATGCAGCATTCACACCTCCAGTACTTCATAAATTGTAAATAAAACATGTTAACATTATCCCTGCAAAGTTTTAAACTGATAATGTGAAGCAGAATAAAACTCAAGGGGTTTTAGTACAATTTTAGTACAATATTAGGCGAGAGTTCTGAAAGGCCCAGTTTGACCCACTTTGACCCAGTCTGTTCCATTTCATTTTAGTCATGTAAATACTATATTTTTAATGTTTAAATCACTAATGGTGCTCATTAAATACATTTTTGAGAACTTAAACCAGACTTCTACGTATTTAAATGTGTTTTCTGTCTCTATTCTTCCATTCTGCGTGTGTGTGTATTAGAAAAAAAGACGCACACGTGGTGCTCCGCAGCCGATTGGTCAAATTGAACATGTGATACCTCGTTTGAACCGTGAGAACCAATAGAATCGAGGGAAACTGTTTAAATCCCGGTCATTTGAACCTTGCTCTGATGTCACATGATAGACTGGTGCCTGAGCCAATGACAGTGTCAGCGCGTTTCCTGGTGTATTGCATTCTGGGCCGTTGTAAAAATCGAACCATAAGTGAACCTCGTATGTCTCTGATAGTCCCAATGGCTGGCTGAGCCGTAATGTCAACTGGAAAGCAGCGTTTTCGCTGGCATTCTGCTTTGTGAAAGGAAAATAGGGCAATGATACTCATCAGTCCTGCACATAAGTGTATATTTATTTATACTACTTTTGCTGCTGGTTTACTTATATTTCAAAGTACTTTGGCTTGCTTGGTGTCAATGTATTTGTCCGCTCCTCAAGTTTCATTTGAGGTATGGCACGAGTTCATTGGCTGAAGTAGTGGCCGGCCGTTTGCAGGAATGTAGTGTAGGTGTTGCACTTCACACCTCGGCCTCTAGTCTTTTGTTGGCTTGCTGTTTGGTCTGTGTTTCCAGTAGATGTATATGGCTTACACCTGCATTTAGCGGAGTTTCCCCTGAGTAATTTGATATGCGGGAAAGGCTGTATCAGCTGCTCTGTAATCACCACTAGGCGGCCCCCGAAACTGGGGGCTTTCGGGCTTATGGGGCCAAATCAGTAACACGAATGCAAACGACGCCGGGGAATTTTCTTTGGAAATTAACAGTAACATGCTGGATGTGCTGTACATAGCTAAGGCTATCGAGGAAGTACCAAAGCCCTACGTTTGGGTGACACCCGACGGTGAGAACTGGTCGCTAAGCTGCGAAGTCAAAAATGGTGAGAAAACGGACAACTTGGGACCTGTCAAGTACTTCTGGGACATAGGAGGAGGAGGCAAGAACTGGACTGAAAGAGACAAAAGAGTGTTAATATCCAACAACAAGACAACGCGAGGCATTAAGACCTTCTCCTGTAAGATGGTGAACCCGTCAGCGAGAAGGAAAGCGAGCCCGAAGAGAACCCGTTCTACTATCATGACTCGGACAACACTGGGACGAGGGTGGTGATGTCGGGGGTGTTTGTGACGCTGCTGCTGCTGGCGGGGGGTGTTGTTTTTGCATACAAGAACAAGGAGAAACTCTGTAGCATGTTGTCACTGAGTAATAATAGAGATGTTTTGTATTATTACCCAGCTTGGAATGGCTGTATGGACATATGAATGTTTGGAGAAGGAGACAGTTGAGCTGAAACCGATTCCTAGCAAACTAAAACTGCATACAGACTGTTTATTGGAGTGCTCTAGGATGACGCATATCAAAAAGATGCAATTTCAGGACAAGAGTAATATACGAATTACAGACTGCACACAAGGTAATAACTCATTTTATAATAAAAGCACATTAGATGACACGTATCTATTCATAAAATTTTAATGCTGACATTTATGGCAAAATACTTGCACATATACTCCGTCTTATGATGATCATGTCTCCCCTCAGAAGAGCTTGGACAATACTGCTGGTCCACCAACCTGAAGTGCACAGTAGGAGAAAGCTTTGAACGTGCCTTTGTGGTGTTACCTGTGGACTTAACAGGATCAGGACAAGTGGAGGTCAAAACAACAAGTCCTACTGTCACCAAACTGAGGTTACACAACTCTCCCACCACAATCGCAGAGAACTGTGGCCTCCAGTTTGACGTTAGCAGCCATTTTAGCCCAGCAAACATGGGTACTTCTTTCTGCATACAAGTTGGGACTCAGCAGCACGTCCATGTGGACATGGTTCTTAGATGTCGGCCTTATTTGGCTACCTTCTGGCAGAGAGGCCCGAATCAGGTACACCAGCAAAGCGGCAGATAGAAACGTTGATGGAAAAGGTTTAATTGTAACACTGGCAGGAAGGCTAAAAACTAGTTAACAAATGTGCAACTTCTTCTTCTTCTTGTCTTACAATTTATTTATTGATCAGGAACAGTCAGTCATTCAGGAAAAACCCTTATTGAATGTACTTTAAAGCTAGTTTCCATCACATTTTCTTCTTGTAAACCATTTAAATTTATCACCCATCCTCAGTGTCCATCACCTCTTGAGGGTTTGGGAAATGGCAGAGGCAGGCCAAATAGTTGTTTTTGTTTTTCTTTACTGCCACTTACCCTTTAATACAACCTCTAAGAGGCTGTCTACACGGAGACACAAATCACTGTATCCATATACATTTTGTATCAGACTTTCGTCCACACGGATCCGGTGTTTTGGGAGACTGTATCCGCTATTTTTTGAAACAGGGTTCTAAAGTGGATAAATCTTTCGACAACACCTAGGTGACACCCTTGCGTGTCGTGTACAGCCAATCCGTATATTTTGTGAAAACGATGATGTCATCGCATCACGGTCGGCCTCGCCACACGTAACAGCAACAAATAATAATGGCGACTACATGCTTGAGTTCTCGTGCTGCAGAAGCTACTAAGCCTACTAGCTTTATTACAGCAAAATCTATTGCTTCTATGCAGTTGTGGTGAGCAACAAGCGATAATGGACAACACCATGCGCCGCATGCTCTTAGATCCACCGCGAAAGAGAACCAGGAGAGCAACCAGGAGAAAATGAATGGAGAGAGAATTTCCGCATGTCCAAAGCACTCAGAACTCAGTCCGTATATTGAAGAGCAAACAACAAACATGAGGGCACCAATTACTACACTCTAAATATATGACTGCAACAATTTGAGAACTTGTTTTTATTAGAAAATAAATATTTAGGTCTTCGCCTTCTTCTGCAGCGCAAGGTTATGCGCATGCTCAAAGTCTTCTTCATAGTGTATATCTGTGGCAGAATTACAGCGCCCATACTGGTCGGGCATATATACTACATCGCTTTCAGCCGGTCGTGATATTTTCTTGAGACGACGCCGTCTCAAGATCGGATAGGGGATGCACTGGCTTCGTGTGGACATAGCCTAAAAGTCCCTGCAGCGTTACTTTCTTATCAGTCCACAGTGACATTAGAGATTAAGCTTTTCTGTTTAGCCCAAGTTGTGCTCCATGCAGATCCCTACACATTACTCCTACTGGGCTCTGGGTTTTTTTTAAGTATTGTACAGTCACCAATAAGCTGGTTTGTGTTTCCACTGTAGGGTGTGTAACCATGTAGCAACGCAACTAGTGACATCATACTACTGTACAGATTGTGTTTCTGTATAAAATAAATGCCAAATTTTACTTCAACATGTAGGAGGGTTGCCATTAACTATTAAAGAAACAAATAAATACATGTGTATAGTGAGGTTAAAGGTATACTCCTATAATAATTTGAAATAGTTTTAAACACCATAGAACAAGGCACTTGTAAGGTGTTATTGCGTTTAAATCGAGATGGATGTCAAATATTGTTTTCAAGACTCTGACTTCTTAAACAGAAGACAGCTGTTGATACAAGATGCTGGCTTTTTTGGAGTTTATTTTTCTTCTCAACATGTGGCTGTCAATCTCAAGAACAGATGGCTGCCGAGAGGCTTGCCCCGGTACCTGCTCTGCTACTGTGGTACCTGCTCTGCTACTGTGTTTTTCACTTTTGTCTGTGTTATATGTCAGGAAAACATTATGTATCACATCATATAGTCGTGAGGAGCTGCTATATATTAGGAGGATTACACCTGTCAATTTGGAATTATTTGCCAACATTCCAAAGGAGATACTGGATGGAAACAACTCTGGATCACCACCATGGGGTGATACATCTAGCACAAAAAGACGGAGAACTGGAGTGGTCTCCAGGTTCAGGAGACGGCCCTACCGCCCCCACTACCGCACTGATCTTATCAAACGATCCCTTAAAAATAAAATGGATGAACTTCTGCTTTTAACACAAACGGACAGGAATTACAGTGACTGTTCGGCCTTCTGCTTTACCGAGACATGGCTGGATCAATCGGTTCCTGATGAGGCGGTAACCCCCCCTGGTTTCACTATTTTCAGAGCCGACAGGTCAGTCAAACTATCCCTCAAGTCTAAAGGAGGGGGTATTTCTCTCATTGTAAATCAGCGCTGGTGTAACAATTCAACAATCCTTCATCGTCACTGCTCCCCCGATCTTGAATTCATTAGTTTGAAATGCAGACCATATTACCTCCCGAGAGAATTTGCCTCAATTATACTAATTGGTGTTTACATTCCACCACAAGCTAACGCTAACACAGCTATTGGCGATCTCTCTCAACACATTTCATCTGTTGAGAACTCCAACCCTGATACGTCTGTCATCGTGTTAGGTGACTTTAACCACACAAACTTGTCATCTGAACTTCCAAACTACAAGCAACAAGTCACTTGCCACAGCAGAGATAGCAAAACACTGGATCATTGCTACATCTCTGTTTCAGATGCTTACCGGGTATTCCCGAAGGCTCCACTGGGGAGGTCTGACCATGCTGTGTTGCTCCTCATTCCAAAGTACAGACAAAAGCTTAAAACTGTTAAGAAAACATCCAAATCTGTCAGGTCCTGGTCCACAGGCGCCATTTTAACGCTTCAAGGCTTGTGAATCTCTCGACGAACTCACTGATACGGTGACGTCATACGTAAAGTTCTGCGAGGAAATATGCATCCCCACCAAGACAGTGACATTCTATGGCAATAAGAAACCATGGTTCTCCAAAGACTTACATCTCCTACATAAAGAAAAGAACTTTGCATACAAAAGTGGAGACAAGAGTCAATACAAAGCTGCCAAATATAAACTACGAACTGCTATAAGGAGAGCAAAGCAGAGTTATGGAACGAAACTGGAACAACAATTCTCATCAAGTAGCTCAAGATCAATATGGAAAAATCTCAAGGACATGACGGATCACAAAAAACGCCCCACCTCCCCACTTAGCAGTGATCCAAGTTTCCCAGACACATTAAATAACTTTTATGCAAGATTTGAAAAACCTACCTCACCAGTCACTCCCCCCGACCCCATTTTAACACCACCCTTCTGTATTCAGGAGAATGAGGTGAGAACTACATTTAAGAGGCTTAAGATCAGGAAGGCAGCAGGGCCAGATGGGATCAGCCCTGCTTTGCTTAGCCATTGTGCAGCTCAATTGGCGCCTGTTTTCTCCTATATTTTTAACATCTCATTAAGCCAATGTATTGTCCCACAATGCTTTAAATGCTCCACCATTATTCCTGTGCCAAAGTCCTCAAAGAAGATCACCTGCCTCAATGACTATAGACCAGTCGCCCTAACATCTGTGGTAATGAAAACATTTGAACGGATTATTCTAGCATACCTGAAATCCTGCACCTCCTTGAAGATGGACCCATATCAATTTGCCTACCAAGCCAATCGTTCCGTTGAGGATGCAATCTGCATAGCACTCCATCATACCTTGCAACACCTATGCATGCATCCTGTTCATAGACTTTAGTTCTGCTTTTAACACTATCAACTCATTTAAACTTTTTACCATACTTCTGGATATGAACATTGACCCAGCCATATGCCACTGGATAAGGAGCTTCCTGTGGAATAGATCACAGAGGGTGAAAGTTAATAACATAACCTCAGACCCTCTCACCCTCAGTACAGGAGCTCCTCAGGGCTGTGTTCTATCCCCTTGGCTTTTTTCCATCTACACATCATACTTTAGATCCATGGACACTTCAGTGAAAATAATAAAGTATGCAGACGACACAACCATTGTAGGCCTCATCACATACAATGATGAAACACAGTACCGCATGGTGGTGGATCAAGCTGTAAACTGGTGTTCAAACAATGACCTCCAGCTCAACACAGCCAAAACACAGGAACTTATTGTTGATTTCAGACGCAGGCCATTTCCAAAAACACCAGTACAGATAAATGGCAAATCAATCACTATCACTGACTCCTTTAAATTTTTAGGAACACACATCAGCAATAACCTGAAGTGGACAATTAATGCTAAACAAATCATTGCAAAAGCTCAACAAAGACTTTACTTCCTTAGACAGCTTAAAAAATACCGGATCAGACATCAGCTCCTTGTTCTGTTCTATTCCGCTATCATTGAGTCCATCATTACATCATCAATAACAGTATGGTATGGTAGCACAGACAGCCAAACAAGGAAAAAACTACAGCAGATTGTCAATAAAGCATCCAAGATAATAGGAAAACCACTGCCTTCAGTCGATTCCCTCTATAAATGTCGGACTTTAAAGCGGGCAAAGAAAATCATCTCTGACACCCTACATCCAGCGAACCACCTTTTTCAGCTTCTTCCCTCACATAGGCGCTACAGGTCACTCTCTGCCAAGACCAAACGCCTCACGGACAGCTTTTTCCCCACAGCTATCAGGACTCTGAACTACTCTCTTATAATCTAGTCTTCTCTCTTATATACTATGCATGGTCATGTAACCACTGTATCTTGTATTGCTACATGTTTGTGACGTATATTGTCTATTTGTTGTTTGTAAGTGTATGATGACGCAGAGCTTGAACATACTGTACCGAAAACAAATTCCACCGGCATTGTCGTGTGGCTAAATAAACAATCTAATCTAATCTAATCTAATCTAAAGAGAAAGTTGATGGAGTTTTCCATTTTGATTTTAATTTGACATTTTTTGTTGCCAAATTGACAGACTGGAGCGTGTTAATCTTGGAGGTTTATGCATAGTGCTGTCTTGATACCCCAACAGAACAGAGTGATGTCAAAAGTGCCACACACTTTCTTGAGTCTTATTGTATCCCGTACCAACCAAACCCGTAACACACACGGATGCTTAAGTGAAGGCTTCACAAAGTCGTCCAGCAGCTCTTCCTATGAGCGCCAGTTCTACACAGGATGGAGTGGAGTAAACCTTGCTGCTGGAAGAACAAGATTCTGCGATTGCTTTGGGATCTTTCAAGACCCTTGACATGCATATTCAGTAGCCGGGTCTTTGGCGACTAACAGAGAGCGAGTCCTTCATGTCCAAATCCAAGCCTTTTCACCTAGTTCTTGTCTTGCTTTCTCCTCTCACTACATCCCGTGTTTTCCCCTCTCTTTCGGCCAGGTTTGGGCACCATGAAGAGAGCAGAGGAGATTGATTAGTGCAGCAGCAGTTAAGAGGGAGTCTTTTAATAACTTTTTGTCAACATAGTCTGGAGATGATGTGGTTCAATTTTCATGAAAATTGGACAAACGGCCTAGGAGGAGTTTGAAAAAGTAGGTTTTTCGTAAAATTCTAAATGGCGGGAAAATTATCTAGACGGAAAATGACGAATCGCCTTGAGCCAAGGAATCAGTGGAAAAAAGAATTTTCATTCTAGGCCTTAGGGTTCAAAAGTGATTAGCATAAACATAAGTCCAACTTTGAACAGTTGGTGGCGCTAGAGATATTGAGTTAGAGACTTCAAATTTGTTATGATCAATGACTGGACTGTCCTTAATGAGTGTACCAACTTTCATCATTTTCACGCAAACGGTTCTATGGCCTGCCATAGACTTCCATGGCGAAAGAATAATAATAATAATAAAAAAAAATAATAAAAATTAGAACCGGAACAGAAACAATAGGTTGCCTACGCACCTTTGGTGCGCTTGGCCCCTAAAAACATTCACATATGTTAAAATATTTATATTCAAATATTTTATGGAAAAAAAGTGTGTGAAGTAACTTTTTGACAAGAATTAAATATTAATCTACAATTTCAGACATCAGTATTAATTAATCAGACTCACAAAACAAAATCATGTGCAAAATTCTTATTTCTTAACCAGCAATGACACAATGACATGAAGGCATGAAGAGCCATATTCATAAATCTCGCTGCCTGTGCTCTTCTGGAGTCAGTAGAACAATCTGACAAAAGGAGTCAGCGTGTGTCGGCTGCTTATGAACCTGCCTGAT
The DNA here is from genome assembly GCA_024416835.2 of Perccottus glenii. Classification (NCBI taxonomy): domain Eukaryota; kingdom Metazoa; phylum Chordata; class Actinopteri; order Gobiiformes; family Odontobutidae; genus Perccottus; species Perccottus glenii. The sequence goes on from JALDQB020000063.1 coordinate 202,370, forward strand.
TGTAATGGGCCGCAGGTGTGTAGCCCGGGAGTGGCTGGTTGCTCAGGTGACATAACGAGCGGCCATGACACTGTCATGCAAAGGCATGAAAATACGCCTCCTAACATTGTTTAAACTGCTGGATATAAAATGTCATTATTTACTTTTCCAAGCAAACTTTATCCTCGACATTGTTACGTGTGTGTGCTTTGCTTCATTCTTCCAAGAATTAAACCTGATCATTCATTCTAAATCGTCGCGCCTCCATTGTCTCTCTAATTAATCTGAACAAAAATATTTTAACAACTAGGGACACACTTTAGATTTGCCAATTGACTTATACATGCATATGTTTGGGTGGTGGGGGGATGCCGGAATATTCGGAGAGAACCCACAGTAACATTGGACATGCAGGCTCCTCACAGAAAGGCCAACTACCTTCTTGTTGTGAGGCAGGAGTGCTAACCACACTGCCAATATTTTTATTAGCATAAAAAATGTTGTCTTGTAATACAGTCAAAATGCCTGTACTTTCAATAATTTTATAGATGCTTGCTCTGTATGTTGGCTGGTATTTACCTAATTTTCTGTCCCTTCTTCTAAACATGGATGCCTGTTCTTAAATTTCAGGACCTATCACCTATAGAAAAAGCATGTTTTTAACAATACATACTTCAATTTGTTAATAAGTATAACTACAAACATAGCCTACATGTTACTCTCACATAGCCTACATTCTTAGCTATGTTCAGGGCTTGACTTTTGCTTATTATTTAAAGCATTTAGCCACTTTAATTAAAAGATTAAATTAAAAAACATATTTTTAAATTTGATTTAACTTTTTTTATCCAGTAAAGTCCTACGGAGATTACAAATCTCTTTTACAGGGGAGTCATGCAGGAAGAACAGTATGACCAATGAAAATATTACAAAAAAAATTATAATAACCCTAAATGCCAATGGGGGAGGGCAGTTAAACTTTATTTTTTGATTAGGCACACTGGCGCATGTTTTAACAATTTAATGTTGTTAATGAAAAGCCCTGGTTATGCTCATGTCTTTTTAAGCGTGTGGTGACATCTTTTGCTCCGATCATTTGCATTTTATCTGCTGTCTTTGTCATCTCATTTAAACTTAAGAATTACTTGACATTCTTTTTACAGATTGTAGTCCTAGTTTAGACCTGGTCTGAGTGCAGCCTAGGGGTTAGGGTTAATTCAACTGAATTTAGCATCGATGGACAACAGTCAAGTTGTAGAAGCATTTTAAGAATGATCACTTGTGAGGCTGTAATGTGCTTTTTTTTATTTAAATTTTTTATTAATTGCAAAGATTTCAAACAAACTTATTTTATGTTGTCGTCATTGTTTGTTTGGGTTTTGTTTGTAAAATGTTGAAGAAAATAATAAATGTAATTTATGTATGACTGAAAGTGCATTTGAGTATATTTCAATGCGCGGACAGAAACATTACAATAACTATATTCTGGTAGTAGTTCACGGCTGTGTGCTTTCAAACAAACTTTGTCTCTACAGTTCATAGATATATTTTAAGGCTGGTAAAATTAGCCTGTTAACATTTTGCGTAATTTTATTTTTAATGCACTAAACCAAAACAATTTACACAATTGTTAATTTGACGCGACGCCCTCTCCACACAGCTGAACCTCTTTTCCGTTTCCTGTGGTTAACACAGCTGCACACTTGAGCTAGCAAAAATGCTGCTTTAAGAGATTACCAGATTACCAGGTTCCTTGGAAAAGAGTAAAGTAATATGCGTGATTTGACATGGTTACACATGCCTGTGAAGGTTCTCAGTCATCCAGGACATCTTGACAAAAAGGTTTAAGTAAAAGTATCTGGACTCAGTTTTCAAGGTGAAGACGTTTAGTCTCTAATTCCAAGAGACTTTATTAATTCTGAGATCAACTGGTAAGAGAGCTGAACTTATATCTCTAGAGGGAGGGGTTTGACCTGTGTTATAAGAATTCTATATGTCCAAAAGAATTCTATATCCTTATATTATCCAGAGAGACACGGAGACAGATTATATTATAAAAAGCGAAAGGCCAGGTTTTATTCCTTGCAAGGAGAAGCAAAGTACACAGATATATCAAAGGTACATAGTGCGTTTTGCTTCCTGAGGTAAGCAAAACATTACATTTTATATCACTTCAGTGAGGGCTGTCAGTGGGAGGTGTATCTTGCATACACCCTCCCCTCAAGGCCCCAGCTCCAGGCTCCAGGTGCAGAAGTCCTCTGGCAAGCCATGTCTTTAGTTATGTCTACACCATGCTTGGAATAACATGGAGGACATAACATGATTTGACATGACCTGTAGAGAACTATGAGCACTAACTAACTATAAACAATATACACAATTATAAGAATAAAATTCTTATAACATTCTCTTTATGCTGATAACAATTAGCATAAACAACCTACTAGCTTGATTTTGAGTTATAAACTATGACAGAAGCGAAAACCCAGCAGGGCGTTGACCTAGCCAGAAGAACATTTTGACCCATTGGTAAAATGACCTAAATCTGGGAAAAACTCTTCTATCTACCCCTTGCCCCAAAGGCGGTGACAAAACACAAACATCAAGCATCAAACGTATGTAATCACTTCAAATGATTAACTTACAACACATGTCAAAACAAACACAACAAATGATTATAATGGGATATGTTTCAAATCAAATGGGAACCCACAGAGTAATGCACTGATTCTTCAAAGTCAAATTCTTTAAAGTCCATAAATCATAAATGTCCATAAATCATAAATCAAAACATAGTGTCACTCCAAAATAAAGTAGAAAAATTTGCCAGAGGTTGAGCTGGTCAACCCATTGACTCAAGATCTCTGGCCTGTCCCTGCCTGTCCATTTCTGTCCCTGTAACGAAAAACACATGGAGTGAGACATATGTACATTCATAATGATTAAAATCAATTCTCTTCAGCATAATCAATTCAATGAACCATACGGCCCTTAGGTCTGTAGTATGATCCGTCCTGGAGCTGTTGTCCCGTTGGTGTACATGCAAACAATAACGTCCCTCAGATATCAAAGTGTTCATCTGAAGTCAAAGCCTTGACCTTAGTCGTTTGGCAGGTGCATGTCCAGGAATGTTGACCCAGCAATGGCCACATTCATCAATCTCACCAACAAGCTCCGGTACATGTAAAGCAACACAAACAAACATTATTAGACATGGAAGTGCAACAACAAGTACATGTACTGTATCTCAATACAGATTCTAAAATCCCAGTCAGTTTTCCAAATATGTTTTAAAACCAGGTCAAAATAAATTTCTCTATTCCAAAATTAATTTATCTATTCCCGAATACTCTAATTCCTCTGTTAGAGGTTGAAGTCCTTTCTTAAAGACCTTAGTTCTGCTGTAACTAGTCCTGTGTTACTTTGGAGGAAATCCCTTTTGTAGATCCCCCCCTTTTCAGCTAAAAGCATGCTCAGTGCTATTTAGTTCTGTCCAGTCCTTGGACCAGTTTTCTCTCATTTCCAGTTTTAATTAACAGTTACAGCATCTCTCATACAATTCATAAACCTTTGTTGTTTATAAATATACTTAATTTAATCCACATTTTCATAAATTGTCCCAAATGGTAAAAATTCAAATCCTAATGCTAATTTAATTTTAGCCTTATATTCATTAAGGACACCTTGAAGGACACCTCTGTCGCCGATGTAAATGGGGCTCTCAAATGAACCTGAGGAGCTGCTGTTTGGCTCCTAAAGTGTGAGTTTCCACTCACGATGTTCTCCGTCACATTGTATGTGAACACAAATAAAACGAGGATCCTTTAAGACGCGCGTTTCCGGTCAGCAGGCAACGCTGGTCTAATGGTCTTACTTTCACAAAACCTCCAGACTTCTGCTTTGCACTGCACCTGTCCCTGATCTCTCCGTTTGTCAAGTTCAGAGTGATGTCACAGGAAGTCATGTGACCCACGTCACTAGCCCTGCTCACAGGTGTTCTTCCCTTCACAGGTGTAAACCAAGATGATATAAGTTCAAAGAACTATGTTAATATTAGCTCTTACTGGTGGTGGCTATATTAATCTTCAAAACTCCTTTTCTGAACTGGTATACTTGCTGCAGTTGGCTTCCATCCAAATAAAGAACAAACAAACAAATCAGAACGTTATCTGACATTATAGACCCATAGAAAGTGCCTCCTAGGTTTTCGTCAAACGAAACCATAAAAGCCCTTAAAATGATCAAACCATAAAATTGAAACAGCAGATAAACCCTGTTTCCACAGATATGGTCTGCTGGAAATCTACTTTAATCTGAAAAGGTTTAATCAGACTAAACAGTGCTTCTCCAGAAAAGTCCTGTCAACTTTCTTTATTTCATTATTTGATTTAAACTTTTAACTGTATTAAACACTGTTGTTTCAGCCTCATGCTAACCATTCGGTTAACCAAGCATCCCTTCAGCATTTTAACACAGTTTTAGTTTAAATCTTCATCTCCCCCCTTTTTGAGACGTGGTACAACCATGGCTCAAAATACCACAAAAATGAAACAAAAATAAAACAAAATAAAACAAAAATCAAAAATAAACTCAAAACAGATTGTTTTTTTCCAATTACCACCTTAAATTGTTATTTCATTAATTAGCATTCCTAATCATTCATCTTCTTTATGTTTTCCAAATAGCATCCCTTTTGTTTATGTTATATTTAAAACTTAACTTTGTTTAGTTCAGTTTTAATTTTAGTTACCATTAGTTGTAGGTCTTTACCTGTAACTGTAATTGGTATCATCCACAATTTGATAAATCTTAACTCAGTTAATGCAAACATAATTTTATTTATATAGATCAGAACTGGTTTCTCATGATCTATTTTCACAAACTTTTAAACATTCACCTTCAATTCACAATTTATTTCACATGTTCATTTAAATTAGAATATTCTCAAAATATTGTTTAATTTACCTCAAATTACTTTCTTTAGAAAGAAAACACATTTTTCTCTTACTTCAAAACAAAATTTCTTAATCACCCTTGGGTTCAGACCCCCCTCTCTGGGTTTTAACCAGCAACAGCAGCATGTCTTGAACACACCACAAAGCCTCTGCTCTGTTCACACTGCTTTTCCTCTAAAACACCATCACCTTTGTGACTGTCGTTTTTTTTATTTTTTTTTATAAAAGGAAAGACCAAACATAAAATCAACAAAATTCATCTCAAATTCTCAAATTCTCAACTCAAATTCTGCTTTATTTTTAATAAAATTCCTTTAGGATTGTGTTCAGTATAGATTTGTTCTATACTGTCTCTGTAAAACTCAGTTTTACCACCAGGTGCTCAATACAATAAACCAGTTTGTTTTTGTATTTTTCCCATATTAATTTAAACGTAACATAAAAACAATTTCATCAATTACTATTTTTATGTTTCCACTAATTTATCATTCAGATGCCCCATAAAGAATTCACCTCACTCAATGTTAAACAGAAACTTCAAACATCAAGTGTAAAATTAAAATAACGTGTCTCTCTTTCTTTATTCAAATTCACCAAAATTGCAATCAGTAATTATCATTACTGTTCATTTAATAAAATGTAACATCTCAACCTCTTTTTCTCTTTTTCTTTAGGTTACAACGACCTAAAGTTTGATCAAAACAAAAACAAAAACTTAACGTCTGTTCAAAAGGACCTTGTGTTAGTCCCAGTACTCAAAAAAAATTCTAAAATCATTTCAAACAGTGATTAAACCCAGCGAGCCATTGGCATAAGCTCTTAAACTTTAACAATTCACCTTGTTAGTTTAACAATTATCTTTTTTATTTATTTCTCATTACCTTTAAATTTTCAAATAAAACCTTTTAAGATCGTTTTAACAGTTTGAACTGTTTTAACATAGATATGTTTTTAATCACCAAAACCAGATTACCAATTTACATTACAGTTTAAATCTTTATTTTATAGATAACACTATACCTTAGTTATAAAGTACCAAAATAAATAATGATTATTATTTATTTTGAACTATCTTCACTTCAATTTTCCAATTACTTAAACTTTAAGGTTTTCTTTTCCAAAACCATATTCAATCTCATTAATTCAATCGTTTAGTTTACCAAATCATGTTTCATAGATTCAATAAAACTCAAATGTGGACTTTATTCATATCAACAGACCTGTCAGAAGGTCAAACAGTTTTCATAATTAAGTATCATAAACTTTATTTAACACATCAGTTCAGTGCAATCTGTTTCTGTCACTGACATTTCTAAATCAGCATTTTTCTCAACATTAAAAGTTTGTTTAATGTAAAGGCTCCCACCATGTCTGTGGAGCTAAAAAACAAAAACCCAAAACAAAACATTTCTCGCTCTTGGGAGAAAAAAGGAGGGTGCTGTGAAGCCCCTGTTACATTGAATTGCATAGAATGTTATCTTGTTTAAACATTCCTCGTGAATCCAAACAGTGGTTGTTTTGAATCCACTTTCTCCATTTTCACACTTTGTCAGAACCAAACCAGAGAAATACATAAATGTTTCTTTTCTTTATTTAGGTTCTGGTAACCTTGTTTTCTTTTAAATATAAGCTCATGGCCCATAACTATATATATATATATATATATAAAGTTATATTATCTTTATAAACTTACTCTACGCAATTCAATTTTAAGACGCATTATTTAAATTCTTCCAATTACAAAGTATTCATTTTCATTCTTTTATTGGCGTTATACCGTGTGTTTGAACCACACTGATATTAAGGACCTCTATTAAGTCTCATACTAATAGATACACAAAATTGTTTAGCAAAACATCAATCACTAATTCTATTTTAGATCCAAGTGTTGGATCTTTAACTTCTTTAAACCTTTAATGTCCACACTTCTATGTCACATAAAATACAAAACCAACTCTGTTCTTTAACAGAATACTCATTATTTTCTCTCATAAACCAAAATCACATTCTCCTCTGTAGATGTGTGTCTCATGTGTCCGTGTTTGTGTCTGTGTTTGTCTGTGTTTATGTGTCTGTATTTACATGTGTCTTTATGTGTTTATGTACCTGACCTGTTAGTTGAAGCGGTCAGTTCATGAGGTCATTCCCTCGTCTCGTCTGGACCCAGTTTCGACCTCCTCCTCCTCCTCTCAGTGCCCTCTCGTCTGTCACGCCCACCTCCACCTCTCTCTCAATTGTGCATTTTTCCTCAGAGAAATACATTACATTCATATTAATTTCAAGTTTCATCCAATTTGCCAACACACTTTACAAATACCTTTTTGGACAATCTCAATATATCAAAATTTAAAACAAATAAACGTTAGTGTGAATTTGTTTATCTTACCGCTTCCGTGTTTTTTTTTTCCTTTTTTCTCAGCCGAAAATCCGCAGGTGGGAGGTGGGGTGCAGATGAAGTTTTGGAGAGAGCACTGTTTTCCGGAGAGAGGGAGGAAGCCGATACCTAGAGGCTCCCAAAACATTTAAACAAAATACAAATGATTAGTGTTTTGAAGTACATGTGTGTACAAAATCTCTTCTCTGCTTCTCTGTTTTTTTTTTAAACTAGAAAAATAGCTTATGGAAGCTACCTTTCTTTCTCATGTTGTTCAAACTTTCTTTAAACAAAAACATTACTTTTGTTCTGATTCACATCATTAGACTCATTCTTCATCCAACAATGGCCCATTCATAACACATTTATTCTCTCAAACACACCTTTATCTTTAACTTTTTAGGTCAACAACTCTCAGTATGGCCAACAATTCTCAGTATAAGCCCCGTCACTTTCAGTGGGCTTTTTCCTTTTTTCTCTCACTCACCGCGTCACCAGCAGTGAACATTTTTCAGCAAAAGCTCTCGTGGGCTTTTTTTTAAAAATCACCGCTTCACATGCAGTGAACATTTTTCAGCATAAGCCTGTCACTATCTAGTGGGCTTTTAAAATCTCATTTCTCATCTGCAGGAATCAATTCTACGTAGGCAGGCCTTTTTATAGTCACATTGACTTCGGACTCATTCATCTCACCTTTGGTTGTTTTAGTAAGTTTCTCGATAATGGTCCATACTCGAGTTTTCCTGTGCGTACACCGCACCATTAAAACCAACAATACTAGCTATGCAAGGCAGTTCGATTGTGGCGTATTACGATACGTGATTATTAATCTAAGATAAATTCCTGTGCTCTCTAGACAAGCTATTTAGACCTCATACTCCTTCTTGTAATTAGATGCTCTATCTCGCATAGAGGTTCGCACTTGTCACGGCCAAATGAACTAAACGCACGAGTCAGTTTCAAGAAACACCTGAAGACTTACAAAGCATAAGGTATCTATCAAACTAAAATCTAGCAAGACAACAAGCTTTAACACAGATTAACATCAGAATATCCCGTTTAAAACCTCACCCTTAAAGATTTTACATGTAGGTTCTCGATCAAAAACACATACTTTTTCGGCTTTAAAAAATATTGTAAAAAATTGTCTAGTAAATCTGTTATTGATTTTAGTCTTATTTTAGTAGTCTACTAAAATAACAAGCAATTTTAGTCGACTAAAATAAGACTAAAATTAAAACAAATCAGATGACTAAAACTTGACTAAAACTAAAAAGAATTATAGTCAAAAGACTAAGACTAAAACTAAATTAAAATGTTGTGTCAAAATTAACACTGTCTGGCAGGAAGGGCTTGTGACGACGTGGGTCGAGTGCCGTAAAGAGAAGCACATGGACTCTGGTTTCAGGTGCATTTTTACCCTGTGCCCTTCTTAAACAATATGTATTTTAGACATTTTAATATAAACTATAATTTTTTGTGTTTTAACCTTACTTTTCAATAGTAACCCCTGTCCAATATTTAACCTGTGGTCTTAATGGGTCCTAGGCCCAACACTAGGTGGCGTAGTTAAGCCACATTTTATTCTCCCTTTTTTTGTCAAAGACTTAAGTCCATGCACTGCTACAGAGGAGTCCAGGACAGTTTTATACACTTTTAAATATGTCGTCTCCAAACAGTGACCTATTTTAGTCTGGACCATCTGTCTTCTTCAGTGTGCTCTACCCAACAGTCACCTTTTAATGAACCCTTTATAAGCCTGTCTTTTAGAGCAGACCATGGAGAATATTAGAGCTGGGAACCAACTCACCAGTCAACATGTTTTTAGATGCATTTGATGTCAATCCTACTTGTTTCATCGAGGATTATTTAAGGACGGACATTTATGAATAAAACACTGTCCTACTCTGAGCTTTGTCTCAGAGTAGGACAGTAAAAGAAGACTGAGAGGATTTTTTAAATGCTCCAAGACAAATGAATAAAGTGAACAACATTTGAACTCATTCATTTTCTGCCTCTTATTGTTGGACTGGAGTCTATTCAAGCTGTTTCCGGGGCTTGGTTGACTTGTTCAGACACAAACTGATTCAAACTGGGATTAATTTCACTAAACTTTTCTTTAATGAACCCAGTTTAATTCTAAATTTAATTCACTCACTTTAAACCCGGTTAAAGCCATTTTGAAGCAGCCTTTATTTAGGTTAAAATCTTTTATTTTATTTCCTTTAAGACTTGCAACTAAATTATTATGTCAGCAATGTCTCTAATCATCTAAACATCATATGCTGTATAAGTTTCTCTCAGTTTGAACAAAACAAAACTTTGCAACATGTCTGACTGGTTTGCACCAATATTGTTAAACAATAGTTTATAAACACTGGCTCAAGCCTCGGGCGGTTTATGTTATACTTTAAGTTACAGAGTTTATTTTTGCTTTGTGAAAATTATGTTTTAAGAAACATATATATTTTTATTCTATTCACACAAAGAGACATCTATATGTCCCCTGACTAATTTAAAATATTAACAAACATTATATCAACAGGGTTTTAGTTTAGTTTATGTTTCTTACTTTCTCAGGGACCCCTGCAATATACAACTCTCAATCTCACTGTACTCTGCTACATAAAGAACACAATATCAGACATCACTAACTCGCACAAGCTCTCATTTCCCTCTTTAACAATTATCTATGAACCCACAGTTGAGTTGTAATGATTATAATAGAAACAATCACAGCTAAGACCTCTCTGCTTACAGGTACTTATATCAGCTACACGCACTAATATAACAGAAATCATCGTCCTACCAGTGCAATTACAGGCTAATCCCATCCTCATCGCCAAATTGTTGTCAAGCAGAGAGAGAGTCCAAAAATTTAGCGAGGCCATAAAATTCGGGTCATTCAGGTTTATTCAGATATCTGAGTTCAGCCACTCACAGCAGAGACTGAACCAGAGTATAAGAAGCACAGTCCTTAAATACTTCCTAGCATATGAGCCATACATTGATCTAATCATCCTCACAAAACTCCTACACAAAACAATCGCGTTGGCCAGGGTTTGAACTCACAAACTTCTGCCATGGTATAAAACTTTTAACTTTTAGCAATATACAGAAGTGCCCTTTTTATTTTGAATACCTGCACGTCCTTGCCCCCAGAGTAACTGGAGCGTGATGACTACAGTACATCACATCACGCGGTGTACCACTCAAGGAAGAAGAACATTCCTGTTACGTTTTCTGTGGTGGATACAAACTTCGACACACCCCACTCTCCTAGTGTTGCCTCAGATGCACTGAGGAGAATAGCTGAGGACAGAAAAGAGCCTGCAGATCCAGAAGCTGTGAAAACTGTTTTTGACCACTTCTCTGTGGATGACTCCTGATGATGAACTCCTACAGTAGGAAGAAGATACATTGATAAAGAATCTGTACAGTCTATGCTCAATTCAATTTAGTCTTGGTTTAGACCTGGTTTAGTCCTGGTTTAGTTTCACCCAGACTGATCACATGACAGAGGGGAAGAGCTACTCTCACATGACACAGTCAAAGTGAAAGTATTCAGAAAAACTGTATTTTGCTGTGTCCTGGTGTGAAGAGGTGAGTGTGACATTAGTGTTCTTCGACTTTATTAAAGCTGTTCAGTGTGCCGTTTTACCGAGACTTAAACCTGATGTTTAGAGCAAAGACGCTGAGATAAATACAGACTTAATAGAGAGGCTTTATTTGTTTGATAAAACAGTTTAAGGACGCTCTCCTGTTCAAAGCCAGTGTTTAGATCAGCACTGGTTTATTTTACACCTCATAATACAAACTCTTTAACTATAGAGTATGTACCAGTCAGTTTAGAATAAATCCTATAGATCATATTCTTAATGAGGTAATAAAGTGGCTTGTAAGCATTATGAACAGTTTCGTCACATCTAGAGTATTTGTCTAGATTTTAACCCTTAAAAGATCCTAGCGACATTTTGTGCCATTCTGATTTTTATTTTCAAGCCACTTTGACTGTGTTGAATGAATATTGCCAAATTTTCCAGAGGATAATCATTTTTCATAAATGTAATGAAAAATTGTATGTGTTTCAGTTCCTTAAATTAGGCTAATTGCTGAGCTACGCAAAAAGAACGACATGTGATCCTAAAACCAAAAAATGCCCTATAGAAAACCAATATAAATGCCATTTTTGAGGTCTCATTTATCTTAACATAAACAAATCTTCATGTTATGTGGCACTAATGATGTTGGATAATAGTGTGTGTGTAAAAAAGTAAGTGTGTGTGTGTTTATTAGTGGTGGTGGGGTGGAATAGGGGGGGGGGAATCCAACTTTATAAGTCCTTTCTCTCTGAAGGCCACACTCTGTGTGTGTCTCAACAAATCAAATAAAAAAATAAAAACAGTGAGTTGCAAAAACTGAACTTTGTTTTGTTTCGCTGAGGTTGTGTATTTAGGTGCACAGTAGCCACGGTTGTAAGTATGTACAGTAGTGTGGGAGTAGTTATTTTGAATATGACATTACAGCACATAGGAAGCTCTTAAAATGACCATGCACTCGTTGGAAGACTCAGAATCAGAAGATGACAGCTGAGACGAGTTGGATGAAGCAGCAACAGATATATTTTGGTCTCCTACTAACACTGCAACACTTGCCTATGTCCCAGCAGCCGGAGGTTTGATCTTGAGACAGACACCATGCTGCCGCTTGTTCAGCTTCTTCCTGACCTGGTTCGCTGCCCGCACCCCAGGTGACAACAGCTTAATGGATAGTGCAGGCTACTACAGCCCATAGTAAGCCTGTACACTCCAAAAGACCTCAGTCTCCTTAGAAGGTGGAGGTGACTCTGGCCCTTCTTGTACAGGACGTTAGTGTTGTGGGACCAGTCCAGTTTATTGTTCATGTGAACACCAAGGTACTTAGAACTGTCCAGCATCTCAATGTCCAAGCCCTGGATGTTTACTGGTATGTAGGGTGATGTCCTTCTGCTGATGTCAATCACCAACACCTTGCTGATGTTTAGCTGCAGTTGGTTGAGCTTACACAAGTCGATAAAGTTCATGATGACCAACCTGTTCTCCAGGTCGTTCCTCAACACAGAGATAACAACAACCCAGTCATCGGGGAACTTCTGGAGGTGACAGCTGCTGGTGTTGTGCGTAAAGTCCGTAGTGTAGAGTTTGAAGAGGAAAGGTGAGAGTTAGGCCTGTTGCTGAGGTAATTGATGTTCTATGCAGTTAGGTGTCTGTCCACACCCATCCTCCAGCTTCCCTCACAGCAGTGCTGGCCGGATGGTGTTGAAATCATTGGAGAAGTAAAAACAAGACTTTCAAAGTGCTCCCAGCAGTCTCCAGGTGAGTCAGCGTCCAGTGCAGCAGGTAGATGACAGTGTCATCCACCATAAGGGTGGGCCGGTAGCCAAACTCCAGTGGGTCTATTGCTGTGCTCACCATGGTGTGATGGTGAACCGCACAGGAGGTCTTCCACAGGACTGGGACCTTCTCCAGGCTGAGGTTCAGGTTAAACATGTTTATGAACACCTCACAGAGCTGGTCTGCACAATCCCTGAGCCGTCTGGTCCTTCAGCTCATCATGCAGTTTATCTTCAATACTCAGCTTTCTAATATTTTTTTTTCTGGTTCAAACTGATCTTGTGTTTTTAATATATTTTATTTTAGAAAAAAAAAACTTCACTTTACTTTTACGGGGGAAGATAAATCCTACTGACAAATTATCATATGCCATTATAGGCTCTGATTATTAACTTTAATCTGCCATTGCAAAGAAAAAAATGCATCAAAATCACTATTTCTTCCAATCTTTGACCCATCTTAAAGCCTAATAATAATAATAATAATAATAATAATAAGCAAATTGTAGATTAAATGTATTTTATAGAAATTATTTTTGTTTTATTTGATAAAACAGATTCATGTAAACACATTGGAATATAAAGGGTTATAATATTTACAAATGTAATACATATTTGATAGTTATTTTCAGGCTAGTAGTTTCAAGTAGTTTTAAAAGACTGACTTGTTTAAAGTGGAAACACAGTAGTTTTTAGAAAGGTGTCTAGAATTCTAGAGTAAATAATGAACCAGTTTGTTTTGGGCAGAAGGCTAAAATGAAGTGAGAAAGTTTCAGATCAGAACAGATTATGGAGGACTGTGGAGACTTTACCCAGAGGCCTTCACAGGCCAAATATGAACAGTTCTCCTGAATAAAGGCAGAGGCCCATCTGGAGAGGTTTAAGACCAACATCTAAACATTAACATGAAATAAAGCCAATAATCAATCACATTAGAAACATCTGGCTCCAGCTCCATGTGATAATTATTCATAAGGTGCTTTATTAAAATGATCAGAGCTCACTGTGTTTGACTCGTTCACCTTTCAGACTGAGACAGAACATGAATAATGTGAGTGTGGACGAAGAGGAGGCCCAGTCTTCACAGAGCCATTATAAAGAGAGAGGTGTGTTCATGAAGGAACCTCCAGATGGCAGCAGCGAGCCAGGGCCCGCTCCAACACAGTGAGTAGCATCATCAGCTGTTTGGGTTATTAACACCTGGGCATGTGGGTATAGGAATACCAATTATTTTTATTAATTTCACAAGAAAACTCAATTAAGGGCTTGTTATTTTTTACCTCATATTTAGCATGGTACCACAATGACTTGATTTGATTGATAGTGAAACGATTTTTGATATTCTGTTAAGACTCTCTTTTCTAACCACTCCCAATTCCAGGTGTTTTATGTTCTTATCATTAAGCCCCAAGTCAGTGGATATCTTACATTAAAGGCAGATAATACATAGAAAGATTACAGCCCACCCTCTAAATGTTGCCTTAAAGGCTTCCCTATAAACTTGTACAGTTTGTCCAGTGTTTCAGTTTTTGTGTATAAATTAGAACATCCTATTTTGAATTGAACAAATTTATTCATTATCTTTTAATAAAGTTATTAATTTTCCACTGCTTAGATTAATGCTTATTGGTTGTGAAAGAGAAGCAGGTTGACACTGGTGCTTGGTCAGAAATAACACTGTCTCTCTCTCTCTCTTTGAGGCAGTGATGCTTAAACTGTGACTTTAGTCTCAAGTATTTGTCCAACAACATGAACACAGTTCAATATAAATATAGAGTGTATTTATTAATCACATGAGCTCTGGTTCTGTTTCTCTTTTCCTCCAGAGCAGTGGCTCCTGTTTTTTCCAGAGGCCACAGTGTTGTGTTAAAGAAACCCTTTGAACACATCTTTTTTTTTATTTGTTTTGATGATGTCAGTGACAACCCTACTCTGTCTGACTGTAGAATAAATCGGTGTGTTCATGAAACGTGTTGTTTCAGAGATCAGAGAGCAGTGTCTCCAGTGTCCAGCTGTGTGTCTCTGAAGAGCGACCGGTCCATGACCCCCACTCTTGTCTTCAGTAATGAACCTGGAGCTCCACAGAGTCGGCTGTAAGTGATGCACTTATATCATTTATATTGACTTCATCAGCAGCTGATCAGTGCAGATATATTCACTGAACCACTGTCATCTCTCCATCACTGTTTAAAATGAAAACTGTGTAAAACTAGAGACAGGACACATTCAGTCCAAAGGAAGACTGTGACCTTTTGTAAAGCTGTTTTAATGAATGTGTTGATGTCCACAGAGAGAGTCCTGGTGACGGTCCATCGTCCTGTGGTCTGTGTCAGAGCGTCCTGACTGATCCAGTCTCTACCAGCTGTGGACACTGCTTCTGCAGACAGTGTCTCTCTTCAAACTGGGACCAGTCTGGTTTACCTCAGCCCTGTCCCCAGTGTGGACAAAGACCAAGACTGGACTACACGCTCCACAGTAAGACCATTTATTATTCAGAAAACCTTGCAGTCACTGTGTTGTATTTACAGTAACAAGACTCTGGTCACTAATAAAACTAATAAAACTCCTGATTCCACCAGTGAAGGCTGTAGGTCCAGTCTTTTTAAATGAACATAGACCTATTTTTCTGTTGTGGCAAAAGCTTGAGTCTTTGGTTAATGAAGAAGTTAAAGTGAGTCTGACTCTAACTCCATAAGGTCAGGGTTCAGACGGAAGCACAGCTCCTCTACTCCCACTATTCTAAAGTTTTATATGATATTTTTAAAGCCCTTGACAATAGTTGATGCTGTCTCTCTCTTGTTATTTATTTTCCAAAGATGTTCTGTGGCCTCTCACTCATCATTGTCTGTTTTACCAAAAGTAACCGGTCTTCCTCACAGGGAGCTCATTCTTTGGTTAATTTATAAAAGTATTATTGTAAAAATGTCCTGTGTATTAGTCATCTCTGAAACATGAAGCACAGGCGTCACCTCTTTTTAGTGATGTTGTGCAGTTGTTTGTTCCCAACGTGTGGACAGAACTAGAAATAACTAGAAAGCTTATAAGTTTTCTGCTGCAGACTAGTGTCTGTCAGGTCAAGGTGTCTGTGAGCAAAGTCACATGATCTGACAGTTTTATTGAAGGATTGGGTTGTAACGTTGTCCTGCGAATGTAAATGTGCTTCAACAGGACTGTTGTGTTTTCCTGACCAGTGTTCCTTGTAAACAGCCTCTGAGACGACCTGAAAAGAAGTCAGAGCATGTAGTGTCATCGATAAAACACCCGTGCTAAACCATTGAAGAAGGACCGGACCACAAGGGACATTTTGTTGTGTTTATTTCCCACTCCAGATGGTGAAAACTGCAGAACATTTATAACATGCTCTTAGAAAACTGAGTTGAACGTTACACAAAATAAAGTGCATTTATCCAAAATATAGATGTCTAAACGCATATCTTACTTTACGGCATTGCCTTCAAAGTGCCTCAAGGTGGCAACAGATTGATACATACCATACCATTCTGTTTCCTTGAAAACGAAAACCGGAAATGCATTTGGCAAACCGGAAGTAGAATTATTCAGTAATATTTTTAAACTAAACTAACAACTAATCATGAATGAATGAATACTTGAAGTCAGTGCCACGATCAGATAAGAGTTTTTTGGCAGGGCCTCTGAGGAAAAAGAAGCGTCATAGGGTGTTTACACAGCTGGTGGGGTCCAGAGACTCAATCACCTCGACATGCACTGCTCTCGAACTCATGCAGCTAAACATGATGGCCAGCTTACTTTGTGCTTGTCTAGTATGTCTGGTAGTTACTATCCAAGGCCCAAAACATCAAGGCCGATGTAGCTAAAGTGAGGGCATATTTTAAGTCGTTCAGGTGGAAGATCTGCCATGCGTGGCTCTTCCTGTTTTCCACAAAGTTTGCAGCAGATAATGCATTTGTGGAAGTCTTTTTTCCACCTAATATCTACAGACCTGCTGCCCTTATTGCACCTTCTATCAGATGACGACCCTGATGCTGCTCGTGATAGTGGCGAGTGAGCAGGAGTGAGACATGACTATCTTTGGGAAGAACTAAAGGGCTCTTTTCTCAATCTCTAAATGTTTGAGTCGGCCTCCAACTGAAATAATGCCGTTATCTAGGACTGAGCTGAGTTTAAGCAGAGAGCTCTGTTTTGCCAGGACAGCCAGTTCTTTTTCAAACTTTTTTCAAATGTATCGCAGTTATAGTTTTTTTTTACGATATATGACGTCCGTTTTATTACCGCACCTGCGTCACACATGCATTTGCTGCTGCTGCCACCTCACGCATGCATTCAATGCATTCACGCTTGAACTGAGCAATAGCAGGGCAAAATGAGTTCGACTGAAATTGAAATAGAGGATGCCCCATCCATTTACAAGTCCGACGTCTGGCAACATTTTGGTTTTCCAGTCACTCGACAGGAGGACGGTAAAAAACAAACAGACAAAACACAAACTGTGTGTAAATACTGTAAACAAACAGTGTTATACACAACATCGAACACTACAAATATGATGTGGTCTTGAAAACGGCACCACAACTACAAACTCTTGCAACCGGCAAAAAGAGAGTGAAAGAAGGCCAAACATCAATACAACATAGTTTTGCTTCAACGTGGTCTCAGTCAAATGCAAAAGCTCAAGAAATAACCAGGTGCATTAGAGTTTTTATCGCAAAAGACATGAGACCATTCTCTGTTGTCGACAATGTTGGATTTCGCGAATTGGTTAAGGTATTGGAGCCCAGGTACCATATTCCGTCACGCTCGCACTTTAGTCAGGAGGTAATTCCAGCACTGTACAATGAAGCTAAAGCAAATGTTACAGATGATCTGAAAAAGGCTGAGAGTGTTGCAATAACATCTGACGGTGGACATCGAGGACTGTTCAGAGCTACATCACAGTCACGGCACATGTTATTACAACAGAGTGGGAAATGAAGAGTTTTCAAGTGCTTCAGACTTGCACGCTTTTCAAGTCATACACAGGGACAAACATTGCTGATGTTTTAAAAGCAGGCATACAAGAATGGGAGCTTGAAAGATCTGGTTGTAGAATTGCTGTCGTTACAGACAACGCACGCAACATGGATGTGGCAAGGAGAGAAGCCGGGTAGTCACCTCATATTAAGTGTTTTGCGCACACATTGAATCTTGCTTCGCAATCAGGAATGCATGTTCCCCGCATCAGTCGCTTGCGTGAGGAAAGTCATGGCAAAAATGCCCGTCAACTCGATACTGTGGATAGCGCCGACATCAGTGATGCAGAAGAAATCGTAAACCTTCTTAAACCGCTGAAAAAAGCCACCACTGTCCTGTCTGATGAAAAGAGTGCCACCCTGTGCCCTTGAAATCCATGATCGAACAGAGTATGACACTAGACGAGAATGATTCCACAACTATAGCTAACATGAAGAATGCTATCCTGCAAAACCTCTCAAGCAGATACACAGAGGAACAGGATTACCTTCTAGAGTGTACTGCCCTGGACCCCAGATTTCGGTCGTTGCCCCAATTACTCCCTGAACAACGTGAAGAGGTTTTCCACGGTTGAAGAACAAATCAAACCAGTTATAGCAGGTATGTCTGCATTACTAATTGTGTGAGAATCTGTGTATTTGCATTTGTGTGTTTGTCACTCCATTTGCATGTTTGTGTAAGATACTTTGTGCAGACCTTTATGTGTGTGTAACTTAAATTATATTTACTAGACCGTAATTATTTATTTTATCATATTTTTAAGGCTGCCATTTTTAAGGAGCAAACAGAAAAGAGGGAGGAGGTGCCAGTGATGGAGATCCTACGGATGCAGCCCATCAGAGAGATACAGCACACAGAGTTGAGCAAGAACAGCCACCTAGCATGAAGACAGCACTGGAAGATCTCTTATGTGCAACTTTTTCTGAACCACCAGTCACCCAGTCCAGAAGTAGGATAGAAGTAGAGATTGACATGTACAAAAAGGACCCATCAATTCCCCTCACTAACTGTCCACTGAAATGGTGGAAAGAAAATGCTCAAATGTACCCCCTTCTTTCCCCTCTTGCTAAGGGTTACCTCACAGTTCCAGCAACTTCTGTTCCCATTGAATGTGTTTTTTCAACAGCAGGGGATATTATAAATGCACAAAGATCCCAGCTACTTCCAGAAAATGTAGACATGCTGGGTTTTTTTTGCAAAAAAACCTGTAAGTAACCTTAACAAACCCTATGCTGTTTGTGTTGAACTTACTTGAACAGAACACTACACTTTTACTGCTTTAAGAAGTTCTCTCTTAGGCCATCCTAATTCTAATTTTATGATAAATTATGTTTTATTGGTCAGTGACACCTACACAGTGGTTAATTTAACAGAAGGTTAAATTAGATCTTGATTTAAATTGAAATATTGTAAATTTTTTAAGTTGTATGCACAACGAAGACAATTATATAAAAAAAACCTATTATTTGAATTTCCGTGTTATTTTTTTATTTAGTTCAAAATATCGTGATACGTATCGTAAACCCAATATCGAGATACGTATCGAATCGTGAGCTGAGTTTATCATTACACCCCTAAATGCTACTGCTCTGACTAAGGACTTAAAGGTGGAGAAGCGTTCAAAGCATTTAAAGGGGAGCACTTTGAGGGAGGTGGCAAAAGTTTTTACTTGTGGCCTGATTTCACAGTCCTTGTTTGGTTCAACTAACTCAAAATTTTTCAAACGCTTTCTTGTTTTGTCTCAGCAGGTGGGCAATGAATGAAGGAAGGTCCAGTGAATCAAATCGTTTTTGTTAGTTGGGATGGAGTCAGCGAGTGCGATGCATGATCTGCTGGGTTTTCCTCGGTGTGTACATAGTGCCACTGTTCTAGCTTTGAAGACTGACGAATGCGCTGCACTCTGTTGTGGACATATATATAGAATCTTTTTGATGCATTGGAGCTGTAGCCCAGGACTACCTTACTGTCCATGTAAAAATTAACTGTGTCAATTTGTGTGTCTAACAACCTGGATAAGATCAGCCATTTCTACTGCCAAGACGGCGGTGCACATTTCAAGTATCGGTATAGTGGGTTCCCAATGGGGGGCTAGTCTTGCCTTGCCCATGTTAAATCCTGCCTCACCTTTATCATCTGAATGAACTGCTTTTAAGTAGGCTTGTAGGCTTCTGCAGGCGCAGATTAGACTCGGTAAGTGAGGCTTGAGTTCTTTGGAGCAAGTCAACTGCATCGGCTGGAGAAGGCACAGAGATCAGGTCGTCATCAACGTAAAAGTGTCTCTCCAAAAACTTGACTGTATCAGCAACATAGTCTTTTTCTCCTATTTGAATGGCTTTGCACAGTCCATTGACAGCTACAGCAGGGGATGGTGAGTTGCCAAACACGTGGACTTTCAAGACAAGACATTTATTTTTGTATAGCCCAATATCACAACAACAGGGGGCTCTATAAGAAAAGGCTCTATAACCAGCAGACTTCTTCTATACTCGAGGAAGTTGAAGGAGGCCAGCGTCCTGAGAGCGAAGGGTACGAGCTGGAGTATACCGGGTGATGAGCTCAGATAGGTAAGAGGGCGCGCGTTCACAAAGCGATTTTATATGTTAACAGGAGAACTTTGAAATCAGCTCTAACAACTTTCATTTGATAATCAATTACCTCCTTGTCAACATCATTGTCCGTATGCCACAGAAAACGGAGGTAGTTTTGGTGGTCCTCACGCACATTGAAACAGTAAAACATTTGCTGTATGTCAGCCATGGTAATGCTTTCTTTTTGGAAGCGAAGGAGCACTCCGTTGTTTAGATTAGGGCCGGTAAGGAGCACATTGTTGAGTGAGACACCCAGTGTTGGGCACTGGAATCAAAAACTACCCTGATCTTGTTGGGCTTTTGAGGGTAATAAACCCCAAATGTTGGAAGAAACCAGCACTCTTCTCCTTCCTTAAATGCGAGTGACCACTGGAGAAGATACCTTGCATAAACTCCACATATTGTTGCTGCATGTGGGGTGGCACGAGGTTCTTTAAAGGGCAGAGGGGCGACCCAGCTATTGTTGAAGCTATTATGAATGAGTTGACTGTTGGCTTGTGGGCGTTACCTACACACACTTGCCCTATGACCCACCCTAGATCTAGGTTTTGAGCAAAGGGTTCACAATGAGGGCCATTGACTTTTTCCACTTTTTCCACCTTGTGTGCACGTAAAACATCTCACCCTAGAAGTAGGAGTATTTCTGCCATTGGGTCTAGCTCTGTGATGTACTTTGCTATGGACCTGAGGTGTGGCTGATGCAGTACAGCACTTGGAGTTGGGATTTTATTCCTATTGTTCCTATTATTGGGATTGACATTCAATAAGAGGAGGAAGGGGGATAAAGGCCAAAGCAGGTTCATTTTTTTGTACCAGGATGCATGACTGTGTTGTGGCTTGTACTTTCACAGCACTTTCAGAGCACTTTACTGTAGATTTACAGTCCTTTGCAAGATGAGTGTATGAAGAGCAGCACTTGAAGCAAAATCCTTTCTCTTTGAAGAAGGCCTTTCTTTTGTACAGTAGTTTGTTCTCAAATGTCCTGCAATTCTTAAGTGGATGTGTTTTGTGGGCAGTTATTGTTAATAATCCCCACCACAACCTCTCCATTCAACTAGGCCCATCAACCATTACACGTCCAGCACTGCCAGAAATCTGGGAGTGGTAATTGATGATCAGCTAAACTTCACAAGTCATGTCGCCAGCACCACCCGGTCCTGTAGATTCATCCTCTACAACATTAGGAAAATTAGACCTTTCCTATCAGAGCACTCTACGCAAATTCTAGTCCAGGCTCTTGTCTTGTCCAAACTGGATTATTGCAATGCTCTACTGGCTGGACTCTGCCTGCACAACCAAACCTCTGCAGCTGATCCAGAATGCAGTGGCAAGAGTGGTCTTTAATGAACCAAAGAGAGCGCACGTAACTCCTCTATTCATTAGGTTACACTGGCTCCCGGTTGATGCCCGCATCAAGTTCAAAGCTATGCTCTTGGCCTACAAGACCACCTCTGGTTCTGCACCCTCATATCTCCACTCACTAATGCAGACCTACGTTCCTACCAGATCCCTGCGCTCTGCAAATGAACAACGTCTGGTGGTACCATCCCAAAAAGGTACAAAATCACTCTCACGTACCTTCTCTGGATCTGTTCCACATTGGTGGAATGATCTACCTGCTGCTACAAGATCAGCAGATTCTGTAGCCATCTTTAAAAAAACACCTGAAAACACATCTCTTCCGTCAACACCTGACTGACAAACACTGAGTTCTACTTCCTTTCTATCGATTCCTTTCTTTAAAAAAAAAAATATATATATTCTCTTATCCTTAGCTTTGTATACTGCGCTGGGTTTAAACTGCCTAGTTTTTTGTGCACTTATGCTTTTTGTACCTTGTGTTGTTAAAATTGCTTCCATTGTTATCCTCACTTGTAAGTCGCTTTGGATAAAAGCGTCTGCTAAATGACTAAATGTAATATCTTTGTTAGGGGGTCTAATATTTGGTTGAGTCTTTAGGTTGAGTCTTTCTGGTTTTAGGTGTGCTTGGCTGTTTTTTTTTGGTTGAAACTTGGATTGTTACATTTATTTGCCTCTTTGCATATTAACTTACAGAAATAATCAAAAGGTGGAAAATGGCATTGATTGTCCTCTTTATACTGTGAGCCTTGAGACATCCATTTCTCCAGGAGTTTGTATGGAAGCTTGTCAACAATTGGCCTGATTTCAGGAGGAGTGTCCAGATAAAGCAAGCCGAGTACATATGCATCCTCCTTTGCACCTTGGATCTCCTGTAACAGAGCCCCTGGTCCCCACATTGTCTTTTGCTGTTATTTTGAAAAAAATGTCCAATCTCTGGAAGAGTGATTTTTCCATTAGTTTTCAGGGGCTGCATAAAATTAATGAAGACGAAATGATTGCCTTAGAGGCAAAACAACTTGTTATGTTTGTATGAATAGAATATAAATATAAAAAAGTGAGAAGAACTAGTTTAATTTAAAGCTTTTTGTTCCAGGTGAGCTTAAGAGGAGTCTGCAGCAGAGGTCTGAAAGTGTGTCTGAAGGAACTGAAACAGGAAGTAGAACGGCTCTAAACAGGATCTACACTGAACTGTACATCACAGAGGACAGTGAAGAGGTCAGTACCCAACATGAGGTCAGGCAGCTGGAGACTCAGTCCAAATCAGGTGGCGTTAGCTCCGATCAGAAGCCCATCAGAGTGGTGCTGACCAACGGTGTGGCCGGAGTGGGAAAGACCTTCCTTCTGAAGTTCACTCTGGACTGGGCTCAGGGCTTAGAGAACCAGGAGGTGGATCTGGTGGTGCCCCTGTCGTTCAGAGAGCTGAACCTGGTCCCAGAGCAGGACTACAGTCTGCTGATATACAGGTTTTCTATCCAACGCTACAGAAGCTGGCGGAGAGGCGGCTGTCCGACAGGAAACTCCTGTTCATCTTCGGGCGGCCTCGATGAGAGCAGACTGCCTCTGGATTTACACAACTGTGAGGTGATCTCTGAGGTCACACAGAGGTCACAGGTCAACATGCATGCTGGTAAGCCTAATCAGAGGCACACTGCTTCCTTCTGCCCTTATATGGATCACCTCCCGACCGGCAGCAGCCAATCAGATCCCTGCGAGGTGTGTGGATAGGGTTACAGAGGTCAGGGGCTTCAGCTGAGGCCCAGAAGGAGGAGTACTTCAGGAAGAGGTTCACAGATGAAGAGCTGTGTGACAGAGTCCTCTCCCACATCAAGGCGTCCAGGAGCCTCCACATCATGTGCCAGATCCCAGTCTTCTGCTGGATCACAGCCACAGTCCTGGAGCACATGTTGGGAACTGAGCAGAGAGGACCACTGCCCCAGACCCTGACCGACATGTACGCACACTTCCTGCTGGTGCAGACTCAGAGGAAGAGGCTCAAGTACCAACATTCCACTCATCTACAGCTGACAAAGGCTGACTGTGAAGTCCTTCTGAAGCTGGGGAGGCTAGCCTTTGAACATCTGCAGAAAGGAAACATCATGTTTTACCAAGAAGACCTGCAGCAGGTCGGTCTGGACCTGACCCAGGCCTCGGTCTACTCAGGACTTTGTACAGAGATCTTCAAACGAGAGACGCTCATCTTTCACAAATCAGTCTACTGCTTCATTCATCTTAGCGTCCAGGAGTTTCTGGCTGCGCTTTACCTTCACCACTGCTTTAACAACAACAACACAGAGGAACTCAAGAGGTTTCAGAGAAATTTGGACCAAAGTTCAACACTAGATCACTTCCTGAAAAAAGCTTTGGAACAAGCTTTTAAAAGTAAAAATAGCCACCTGGACCTGTTTGTGCTGTCCTTCACGGCCTCTCTCTGGAGTCCAACCAGAGGCTTCTGGGAGCTCTGATGGGTCCAACACAGATTGACTCAGAGACAAGACAAAGAGTCATTAGCAACCTGAAGAAGATGGACACAGATATATCTCCTGACAGAAGCATCAACATCTTCCACTGTCCTGTCTGACAGAGTTAAGCGAGCTTGGTCCATCAGCAGATCCAGGACTTCCTGAAGTCAAAGAACAGATCAGAAGAGCTCTCTGAGATCCAGTGTTCAGCTGCTCAGCCTACATGCTGCAGATGTCAGAGGAGGTCCTGGATGAGCTGAATCTAAACCAGTACAACACTTCAGCTGAAGGAGACAGAGACTGATCCCGGCCGTGAGGAACTGCAGAAAGGCTTTGTAAGTACTGTGTAAATATTTGTGCTGACAACTCTTTAGTCTTGAAGATATCCACTTTATTTACAAACAGGAACTGTTATTAAGAAGGCAATATATTTAAATATAAATATCTGATATCTGATTCAGAGTCAGGCCACAACTTTGAATGATACTGTAATTAAACTGAAGCACTTAACATAAAGTGATGTGTCATAGTTTTCTGATTTAACAGCTGCAGGGATTATGTGGGTCACTGAGTTTGGTGTCAATCATTTCCAGATGGTTTATGTGCCACTTTCTTTGTTCTTTCAATATTTTTAACTTGGTTGTAAAAATATTACGCACAGATTTTTTCCAGATTCTCTGAATCTTTGGATAATATTATGCACTGTAGATGATGATATCTTCAAACTCTATGCAATTTTCTCTCTGAAAAACTCCTTTCTGATAATGCTCCACTATATTTTTTGCAGCATTGGGTGAATGCCCATCTAGACTTCTGAGAGAGACTAAGACTCTGAGAGGCTCTTTTATACTCAAGCATGTAGCCAATTTACCTAATGAGTTGGAAATTGGCCTTCCAGCTGTTCCTTATATGTACATTTAACCTTTCCAGCCTCTTATTGCTACTACTTTGCAATGTGTAGCTATCTCATGAAATCCAAAATGAGCCAATATCTGGCATTACATTTCACTTTCAACACTGGGCATGTTATCTGTGTATTCTCAAAAAAATGGAAATTTGTAAAAATTACCTATCATTGTAATTATACAGCACTGTGTAAATTAATGGATCATATTTACATTTTTTTCTATCTCATGTACATGTTCATTAGCACTCGACATCTCAATATGTATATAACAGATGTATAGCACTGTTCAGTCAAATCAATATACCCTTTTTTTCCTTTTTCTTTTTTTATTTAAACATTCATTTTTCTATTAAAACAGATGTCGGTTGTGTTTTTGAATATCTGAGTGTTCATTAAGGGCTCATGCGTGCATAAAAAAATCAACGTTAATAAAATACGTCAATTAATATATATATATATATATATATATATATATATATATATATTTATATATAGTGAATAAATGTAAATGTAGTTCTGTGACCTGAACGACTGAGAATGTTTACATCTCTAATGTTTGACTTAATGTTACTGTGTTTACAGACTTTCTGATTGTGGACTCTCAAAGATTCATTGTGAAGTTGTGTTGTCGGCTCTGAAGTCAGTCCCTCTCACCTGAGAGAACTAGACCTGAGTGGAAACCAAGAAATAGACTCAGGAATGAAGGAGTTGTGTGAAGGACTAGCGAGTCCAAACTGTCGACTGGAGAATCTGAGGTCAGTCACTGGTCCATCTCTTCTTTTCACTGACTCTTGGGTTTGAACCAATGGCTCATAAAGTCACACTGTATCATGTTTATGAGAGGAATGCTTGGCCAAAGAACAAATGAAAAGTCTTCAGTAAATCAGTGTCAGTCTTTTTCCAATCCACCGAACTCAGAAATAGTGTGTTGTACTTTCTCCTCTTTTTTTGATCCATAAAAGTCCAGAGCTTCTCTTTGAACCAGATTACTTTCAAAAGTCATATTTTTATTTACATCTGAATGTAAAAGAAAATGTGTTTTGGACAAACGTAAATGAAAAAAGTGTTTGATGGAGGCACACTTTGGACTTTTACAAACTGTGGTATTTTCCTGAAAAACTGTGCAGACATCCCAAGTCTCCCGGAAGTTGCGGGAGTCTCCCGCATATTGATAGCGGCTCCCTGATGCCCGCAAATTAGTAAAAAATCTCACCGAATCTAGAGCGAGCAAGAGTGCGCATGCGAGAGTGTTTCAAATGTAGCACGCGCACGGCAGAGAGGGAGAGGGAGCGAGAGACCTTGCGTGTGTATGCTAGTGTGCATGTGCGAAGCACTTGTATAACAGAGAGCATCCTGATTGCCCTGTTTCCGCAAATCAACCAATCAATTGTCAGTGTGGGTGGGCTTTTATTTCTCAAACCAAATTAATCAGTTATGTACATTTACATTTACATTTATTCATTCAACTGACGCTTTTATCCAAAGCGACTTACATTGAGCTTCTAATTACCAGTGTTACAGCTGGAACACCACTGGAGGCAAGGTGGGTTTAAGTGTCTTGCCCAAGGACACAATGACAGTATGAACGGGAATCGAACGCCCTACCTTCCGCTTGAAGGACGACCACTCTACCCACTGAGCTACTGCCACCCCGGCAGTTTCTAGATATGTTTATATTGAAAATTTCTAGATATGTCTATCTAGAAACAGGAACACAATGGCAGAGGGAGAGTGCCACACACAAAAAAAAAAAAGTATAAGACATTTTTAGATTTGTGGGTCTTCAGTCACAATATTTTTCTCACAGAGATATTTAGTGTTTTAATGTTTAGTTTAGTGTAAGGAGCTTTGACAAAGAAGATTGGGACAATAATGAAATATAGTCAATTATGTTTGTATCTGTTGCAGCTGGAGATAGTTTTAAACTTTGAATTTAAAGTGAATAAATGTAGTTTTGTGACCTGGACTGAGAGATAATAATTAGGGATGTCCTGATCATGTTTTTTTGCCCTCGAGTCTGAGTCCGAGTCATTTGATTTTCAGTATCTGCTGATACCGAGTCCCGATCCGATACTTCTATAATACATAAAAACATTCAACATACATTCAACATTTCTGTTAACAAACAGTGCACTTCTGTGAGGTAGCTTGAACAATCAAGTAATACATAACATAAATTCTTCCCTTTTGGATTTTAGTGCAACAGTAAATATAAAAAAGTCTAATATAAAAACAAATAGCACCTCAACTTAAAATACCCAGGCATGTCAACAAATAAAAAAAATAATAGTGCCACAGTGTTTGCAAACCAGTAATGTGCTTTTAGGAACTGCACTCCTAACTTTTACTATATCACAGTAGTTTCACAGAAGGAAATGTATGTTTTTCTTAATAAAAACTAACATCTCTACCTTATCCCTCTTAGCTTCCTTCATATTTGCTGCGTTGTCAAGCAAAATTACGTGGACCCTTTGCTTGTCAATTCCCCAGTTAGGCTCAACCCAGCTCGCCTTCGGCTGGGTTGCCTGGGTAAACTCGCTGTATTGTGTCGGGTGCTTGTTTTTGAGGTGCCGTATCAGGTTTGTTGTGTTAAATGTAGCTCTTTTCTTTCCACCTCTTGCAATCCCAAGTTTGCATATCTCACAGTCTTGTTGTCATCCACTTTATATTACCTCCAGACCGCAGACATTCTCGCGCTTTCCGCTTCAAACTGCTTCTGTGTTCTACTTTGCCGGTAAAACCAATAGCGTCTCTGCAACAAAAAGTGATGTCATGCCGCACGCGTTCCTGTTTCTGTGTGGAGACGAAAGGGTTTAACTCTGTGCCACCGCATAACTATTGATGTGTTAAAAAACAATTAATGCGAGTCGGATATATATGTATATTCTCATCGAGTCCTGATCGGGAGGTAACGTCCGATTCCGATTGAGTCTGAAATCACGTGATCGGATCGGGACATCCCTAGTAATAATGTTTGACTTAATGTTACTGTGTTTACAGACTTTCTGGTTGTGGACTCTCAAAGATTCACTGTGAAGTTCTGTCGTCGGCTCTGAAGTCCAGTCCCTCTCACCTGAGACAAATAGACCTGAGTGTAAACCAAGAAATAGACTCAGGAATGAAGGAGTTGTGTGAAGGACTAGCAAGTCCAAACTGTCGACTGGAGACTCTGAGGTCAGTCACTGGTCCTTCTCTTTTTTTCACTGACTCTTGGGTTTGAACAAACAGCTCATGAAATCACACTGTATCATGTTTATCAGAGGAATGCTTGGACAAAGAACAAATAAAAAGTTTTCTTTAGTAAATCAGTGTCAGTCTTTTTATAATCCACCGAGCTCAGAAATAGTGTGTTGTACTTTCTCCTCTTTTTTTGCCTCCATGTCTTCTGCTTAATACAGCTTAAAACACACTGCGATCAAAGCTTATCAAAGGTTGTTTGGGACCTTAAACGTAAGAAATGTCTTCTGTCAAAGACACATAACAGTATCAATATATACAGATATTCTTCTAGAAGCATCTGACACAGGTTATAATGACAACAAGATTTGGCCTTGGCCACAGCCCCACACACTATATATTCTGTTTTTAAATAAAGTTTGCTGCCTCATGTGCCGCAATATTACTCTTTCCTGTTCACTGGACAAAATATTCACCATCAAACATGTCCAGCTCGGCCGTCTCCTTTGCTGAGGGAAGCTTAGGTAAGGGAAGGTGCTATAAGTAAAATGTTATTTTAATCATATTTTGGAATAATAATCTTTTAGTTTAGTTTGTATTGTTAAATCTTGAAACATGTCTTCTGAAGTAGATAGTTTGGAATACACTTTGTGCCTCTTGCTTGACTGTGGGTCCAGTCATAAAAGGTTATATTTTTTTGTGACCTGGACTGAGAGATAATAATTAGGGATGTCCTGATCATGTTTTTTTGCCCTCGAGTCTGAGTCCGAGTCATTTGATTTTCAGTATCTGCTGATACCGAGTCCCGATCCGATACTTCTATAATACATAAAAACATTCAACATACATTCAACATTTCTGTTAACAAACAGTGCACTTCTGTGAGGTAGCTTGAACAAACAAGTAATACATAGGTGCTATAAGTAAAATGTTATTTTAATCATATTTTGGAATAATAATCTTTTAGTTTAGTTTGTATTGTTAAATCTTGAAACATGTCCTCTGAAGTAGATAGTTTGGAATACACTTTGTGCCTCTTGCTTGACTGTGGGTGCTGTATATCTCTATCTCTGATCAGAATGTTTGAGGAATGAACTTTACCATGTCTTGCTCAGATTTGTATATCCATGATAGCTGGTAACAGGGATATTCTGTATCTCTAACCGCCAGATGTGTTTGAAGAGCTGACATAAGCCCAAGCAGATCATCAACAATACAGAGATATGATATCATTGACCGCTGACATAGTATTGGGAAATATGAAGCGATGCTGGGTAAAAAAATAAATTCAGTGAAAGCTGACTATCGTCCTCAGTTAAAGCTAGGTAAAAATCTGTATTGGTCAGTTAAAGCTGACTTGGGCAAAACAAACCTGGATATAGATCTACCGACTAGCTAGAGAAAAAATAATGCTATTTCAGAAGGAAGTGGGACCAGAAGAACACCACAGTGGTGAGCACCACAGTGTTGCTCTTGGACGTAAATAACCCTGAAATGAAGTCAAGGGAGATGTAGGACCAGGGATGATGCAGAACTAGAAGATAAAGGAGAAGAGTCAGGGCTCTGCGGACTCACGCACCAGCTTGGCGCTGGACACATAAAATGTGGGATGGATCCTCATGGTCCGAAGGAGCTTTAGCCGAACGGCGGAGGGGTTGATGACCTGCTGAATAACAAATTGTTCCAATAAATTTTGGAGCCAATTTGTGTGACTCCACCCTCAACGGAAGGTCCTTGGTGGACAGCCACACTCTCTGTCCTGGACAATACCTTGGGGCCAGAATATGATGATAATTGGCCCCTGTCTCTGAGAGCGTCTTCTTTCTGGTTCTTCGAGCCGGGGCGGTAAAACAATGTAAAGTTGAACCTGTTGAAAAACAGGGCCCATCACGCTTGCCGAGTTCAGCCTCTTCGCTGACCGAAATGTACTCGAGGTTCTTGTGGTCAGTCCAGACGATGAATAATTGCTCCATGCCCTCAAACCAGTGCAGCCATTTTTCCAAGGCGACATTTACCAATGTCGTAATTCTGCTCAGTCACTAGCATTACATTTACATTTACATTTAGTCATTTAGCAGACGCTTTTATCCAAAGCGACTTACAAGTGAGGATAACATTTACATTTACATTTACATTTAGTCATTTAGCAGACGCTTATCCAGCGACTTACAAGTGAGGATAACAATGGAAGCAACTTTAACAACACAAGGTACAAAAAGCATAAGTGCACAAAAACTAGTCAGTTTAAACCCATAAAGATATGCTAAAGAAAATTTTTTTTTTTTTTTTTTTTTTTTTTTTTTTTTTTTTGAAAGGAATCGATAGAAAGGAAGTAGGGCTCAGTGTTTGTCAGTCAGGTGTTGACGGAAGAGATGTGCTTTCAGGTGTTTTTAAAGATGGCTACAGAGTCTGCTGATCTTGTAGCAGCGGGTAGATCATTCCACCAATGTGGAACAGATCCAGAGAAGGTACGTGAGAGTGATTTTGTACCTTTTGGGTGGTACCACCAGGCGTTGTTCATTTGCAGGCGCAGGGATCTGGTAGGAACGTAGGTCTGTATTAGTGAGTGGAGGTATGGGGTGCAGAACCAGAGGTGGTTTTGTAGGCCAAGAGCATAGCTTTGAACTTGATGAGGGGCGTCAACCGGGAGCCAGTGTAACTAATGAATAGAGGAGATCGTACGCTCTCTTTGGTTCATTAAAGACCACTCTTGCTGCTGCATTCTGGATCAGCTGCAGAGGTTTGGTAGTGCAGGCGGGGAGTCCAGCCAGTAGGGCATTGCAATAGTCCAGTTTGGACAAGACAAGAGCCTGGACTAGAATTATGGAGTGCTCTGATAGGAAAGGTCTAATTTTTCTAATGTTGTAGAGGATGAATCTACAGGACCGGGTGGTGCTGGTGACATGACTTGTGAAGTCTAGCTGATCATCAATTACCTTATAACAATGGAAGCAATTTTAAAAACACAAGGTACAAAAAGCATAAGTGCACAAAAACTAGTCAGTTTAAACCCAGCGCAGTATACAATGCTGAGGATAAGAGAATTTTTTTTTTTTTTTTTAAAGAAAGGAAGGAATCAGAAAGGAAGTAGAACTCAGTGTTTGTCAGTCAGGTGTTGACGAAAGAGATGTGTTTTCAGGCGTTTTTTAAAGATGGCTACAGAATCTGCTGATCTTGTAGCAGCAGGTAGGTCATTCCACCAATGTGGAACAGATCCAGAATGCACGTGAGTGATTTTTACCTTTTGGGACGGTACCACCAGCGTTGTTCATTTGCAGAGGCGCAGGGATCTGGTAGGAGCGTAGGTCTGCATTAGTGAGTGAAGATATGAGGGTGCAGAACCAGTGGTGGTCTTGTAGGCCAAGAGCATAGCTTTGAACTTGATGGCATCAACAGAGCCAGTGTAACCTAATGAATAGAGGAGTTAGCGCTCTCTTTGGTTCATTAAAGCGAGCGACTTGCCGCTGCATTCTGGATCAGCTGCAGAGGTTTGGTTGGAGTCCAGCCAGTAGAGCATTGCAATAATCCAGTTTGGACAAGACAAGAGCCTGGACTAGAATTTGCATAGAGTGCTCTGATAGGAAAGGTCTAATTTTCCTAATGTTGTAGAGGATGAATCTACAGGACCGGGTGGTGCTGGCAACATGACTTGTGAAGTTTAACTGATCATCAATTACCACTCCCAGATTTCTGGCAGTGCTGGACGGTGTAATGGTTGATGGGCCTAGTTGAATGGAGAGGTTGTGGTGGGTCTTTGGATTGGCTGGAATCACAAGCAGTTCTGTTTTTGCAAGGTTCAGCTGCAGGTGATGGTCCTTCATCCAAAGTGAGATGTCACTCAGACATGCCGAGACGCGAGCAGAGACCGTCGGATCGTCAGGTTGAAATGACAGGTGGAGTTGAGTGTCATCTGCATAGCAGTGATAGGAAAAGCCATGCTTCTGGATGACAGAGCCAAGGGATGTCATGTATATGGAAAAGAGTAGCGGTCCAAGCACTGAGCCCTGTGGCACCCCTGTATTGAGATATTGGGACTCAGAGACCTCGTTTCTCCAGGATACTTTGAATGACCCATCCGAGAGGTAAGACTTGAACCATTGCAACACCATTCCAGAGACACCCAATGCCCTGAGAGAAGACAGGAGGATGTGATGATTAACAGTGTCAAAAGCAGCAGACAGATCCAGTAAGATGAGTACAGATGACTTGGATGTTGCTTTTGCCAGTCTCAGAGCTTCGATGACTGAGAGTAGGGCAGTTTCGGTGGAATGACCGCTCTTGAACCCAGACTGGTTCTGGTCCAGAAGGTTGTTCTGTGTGAGAAAGGATGAGAGCTGAGTAAACACAACTCGCTCCAGAGCTATGGCAATGAAGGGAAGGAGGGAAACCGGTCTGTAGTTTTCTAGCAGTGTAGGGTTAAGAGTGGGTTTCTTCAGTAGTCGTGTGATGCAAGCCTCTTTGAAAGCAGTGGGGAAGGATCCAGTGGAAAGAGATTGATGATGTGGGTGAGAGCAGGCACGACAGATGGAGAGATGGCCTGAAGGAGATGTGTGGGGATGGGATCGAGCGGGCAGGTAGTCGGGTGGTTAGAGCTAATGACCTTGGAAACATCTGCTTCAGTTAGAGGAGAGAAGGAAGTGAGCAAACACATATCAGGGGTCTGAATGAGCTCGACAGGTGGTGGCGCAGAGAACTGACTGCTGATGGCGGTCGTTTTCTTTATAAAGAAAAACGCAAAATCATCAGCTGTTAAATCCGATGAAGGTGGGGGAGCAGGCGGACAAAGGAGGGCAGAAAAGGTTTTAAAGAGAGTGCGTGAGTCAGGTGAGTTGATTAACACAGAATGGTAGTAGACAGTTTTTGCAGAGGTGACATCAGCGGAGAAAGTAGAGAGGAGAGACTGGTAGATACAGAGGTTAGTAGGATCTTTTGACTTGCGCCATTTTCTCTCAGCTGACCGGGCGGCGGTGCTCGCGTAGAACATCGCATTACCAGGGGGCAGACGAGGATGTACGGGCTGGTCTAGGCGTAAGAGGGCATAAGTTGTCCAAGGATGGCGTGGAGCACAGAGTGTCCGTGGCGTTGTTTGTGTTTAAAAGAGAGAGCTCCTCAGAAGAGGGGAGTGCAGAAGAGACAGCAGAGGAAAAACGGGAGGGACTGAGTGTACGCAGGTTGCGTCGGAAAGTGACCAGCGGTAAAACAATTGCAGTGTCTGGAGAAGTTAGGTCAAGGTCGAGAGTAATGAAGAAATGATTAGAAGTGTGCAGTGGCGTGACATGAGTGTGCCGAGTGGAGCAGTATCTTATGTAGATAAGATCTAGTTGGCAGAGCAGAATTACAACTACTGGTGCTTCTGGTCCACTGCGACGTTGGGATAGGATGGCCCCTTATCCAACATCCGACGCATCCACTTCTACACAACCACGAACTGCCGCCGGAAGTGTGACGGGAGCAGACGTGAACTGTTTCTTCAGTCCAACAAACGCCGTCTCGGCTGCCGGTGACCACAGGTACGGGACCTTGGAGGAGGTGAGGGCTGTCAGCAGGACTGCCACTGTACCTGATGAACTGCCAATAGAAGTTGGCAAACCCGAGGAACCTCTGCAGTTCCTCAGGCCAGTCAGCTATCGCCGACTGCTACGAGGGTCCATCCCGATGCTCCCCTCCGAAACCATAAAAACCCAGGATAGACACTGTGGACACATGAAATTTCCACTTCTCCAAGAGTTTCTGCAGAACTGCCTTGACGTGGAGTATGTGTTCCTCAGAGGAGCGGGAGAAAATCAGAGTGTTTTTTTGAGCAGATCCCGGACCACGTCATTGACCAGGGCCTGAAGACTGTGGGGCTTTGGTGAGACCAAACTACATCACCAAATAATCATAGTGGCCATTGGGCGTGTTGAAGGTGGTCTTCCACTTGTCCACCTCTCGTGTTATGATAAGGCAGAGAAGCCAAACGCAGACACGGGGATATGTAGGAATGGCAGATTTATCTAAACAAAGTGCAGATGGTCACAAGCTGGTATTCATGGACGGCGGGGAAATACCAGGAGTAGTCCCTCTCCAGTCCCACCTCCGCATTTTTTGGTAGACGGAGGTGGGACTGCAGAGGGACTGACGGCTGGACTTAACAGAACAGGAGAAGACAGAGGCTGGACTGGAGCAGGACTGACAGCTGGACTCAACGGAACAGGAGAAGACAGTGGCTGGACTGGAGCGGGACTGACGGCGGGATTCGACGGGTGGTAGCTAGTTTTTACAATCTGGCATCGAGAGGCTGGACGCGGTGCTCTTTGTACTCCATTGACTCCAGCAAATTTGTCTCCACTCACCGAGCCGGCAAAAGCGGGGGAGCCAGTAGAGGAATCTCCCGTAGAATTTGTAGAGGCTTGGGCTGAGTCCTGAGCCAACGTGACATCTTGAGTCCGAACCAGATAGTATGCATTCCGTAGATCCAGCTTAGTGAAAACAATGGCCCCCTGGAGGAGTTCGAAGTTGGTGTTGATCAGCAGCAGGGGATAACTGTTCTTAATGGTAATGTCGTTCAAACCCAGTCAATGCAGGGCATGTGCAGTCCTGTGCAGTCATGTGCAGTCCTTCTTCTTTACAAAGAAAAAACGCCCGGCTGGAGACGAGCAAGGACAGATAAGCCTCGCTGCCAAGGACTTGTTGATGTACGTCTCCATAGCCGCCTTTTCAAGCAACTGGGCATGCACCAATGGCCGATGAGGAGGGAACGGAGGTTTGGCTCAACACTACTCACTTCTTAATGTTGAGTCCTGTCTTTTACTGGACAGGTGGCAATGTAATGTCCTCCCAACCGCAGTAGAGACACAGATTTCCCGCCAACCACGCTACCTCTCCTTCGGACTTAGTTTTGTGCGACCGATCTGCTTGGGTTCTGACGTCATAGGCAGGAAGCGCGGCCAGAGAAAGGGGCGGAGCAGAATGTGTGAGATTCTTTTCCACCCGAACGGCCAGAGAAACCAGCTCCTCTAACCCAGTGGAAAGATCTCGAGTTGCCAGCTCATCATTGATGTAATCGGCTAATCCATTGATAGAGCTCAATGGACTGGCCATGTGGAGAGCCCCACTCAGGGGCTCCAGTGTTGGTGCAGGAGTGGGATGAATGGGGGCTGTCTGTAAAGCTGCATCTGGAGCGGCAGTGTTATGTTGCACAATTAGAAGCACGATGAGCTGCTGCACCTGGGCTGCAAGGATGTGGATCACCTGCTCTTGCTGGTTTGCAGCGTTTCTGGATCAGGTTGTAGCCGCCGCCATTCATGATTTGTGCCGGTTTAACGTGTCCTCTATCACGGACAGTCTTTGGCGTACTGCCCTGAAGTCGGCTGGGTCCATTTTTGGTCAGATTGTACTGTAACAGCTGACTCAGATCCCAAATGCACAACATTAGACGAAGGCTTATAAGATGTGTAATCTTTAATTATAAACAAGGTAGCAGACACAAGAGTTGTGGAATAACCAGACGTGTTTGGTTTGACCCAAAGAATAGTCGGCAACCCACGGCGACGAGCTGGTACAGGAGGTAAAGACAGAAGACTCAGGACCCGGTAACAGGTTAGCTGAAGCAAGTAGTCAAATCAGGAAACTGGATCAGTTTAACATGAACAGGTGACAGTACCAGGGTAGCATGAACAAGTAGCAGGTTAGACAGGACATGACATGACATGAGTTCGCTCAAGAGGAGAGGACTGGGCTGCAGCGACAGTAGCGCTGCTTTTGATACTGTCCGAGACAGCGGCACTAGTCTTACTTATGGGCTTAAAAAAGACTTGTTAGGAGTGTGAAACTTAGCGTGGGAAGAATGATGAAAAGATTAAATGTACTGTTGGTTAGGGTATATGTAGGCAGGGCTTTGGTTAAGGGTTTGACAGAAAAATAACTTTCTCACTTCTAACTGCTTTCACTCAGTCAGTGGGCTTGTTATTAGAGGGGGGGGTTTATGCTGAACATCCAATCAAAAGCTACAAACATTTTACGTTTTATGCTGAGCATACCCTCGCTCTATGCTGCTGCTTGCCTTGCGTTGTAATGTTTTGCGTACTTACCTCAGGCTGAGAGAAGGGAGGAGATGAGAGGGGAGGCCTTGGATGAGGGTTTACTGAGCGGTGCGTTTGAAAAGCCCATTCTGGAGCTGTTCAGATACTACCCTCTCTGCCCACACAAATGAAATAAAGACTTTGTAGCCTTTATTACACCTTGCCTTTATTTTTATTGGATTAACCTCCAACATTTTTTTTTTTTCTCAGATTGAACAGGTGCAGTTTGTCAAAGTTTAGCTGTTCTTCTCTGGCCTCAGCTCTGAAGTCCAACCCCTCACATCTGAGAGTCCTGGATATGTGGGGTAACAACCTGAAGGAGTCAGATGTTCAGGAGCTGCTTGAACTCCAACAGAGTCCTCACTGTCGACTGAAGACTCTGTAGTGAGTAGATCTTGTAGAGAACAGAGGCCAATCAGAGCCTCGTCTGATTCTCTGTAAAATCTATAAAAGTGTCTCTGGAGACAAATCTCTGCTGAATCCACAGAAACTGCACAGAGCTTTCCTTTCCTCTGATGCAGACAGAACAGACAAGGGCCAGACCAAAGGTTCACTTTTATCAAACTGTCCCAGAGTTCAGGCGTCCCGGGGCAGCTTTAGTGGCACGAGGTTCATCTGGAGCAGTAACACTGATCCTAACTCTTGAACCACTCCAAGGGTTTGGATCAGTGTGAAGGCTTATAGTTGTGATAAAGGTCATATTCAAACAGAAAACTTGACAAAGTGTTTCTTCTCAACAGCTGTTTGTGGTTTTAAACAGAGTCAGTGTCGTTCGGCTCTGGCTTCATTCTCTTGTCTTTTCAGTTGGTGGTCTTTACCAGACCAGGACCAGACCAGGACCAGTCCAGGACCAGACCAGGACCAGCTGAGTCCTGACCTGGACAGACGTGAAGCTGTGTAAAGTGTTGAGTGTGAGTCTGTTGTTCATCTCTGGGACCTTTGTTAAGACACTGTCTACATTTGTTTTCTTTGTATCAGTAAGTTTCAAAATGATGGTCTGAACAAAGCTGTAGAACTATTATAGTCTTTAAAGTTCAGTGTTACAGATAAATATTTATTAAGAATAATGAAAAATGATGCACTGTGAAAATACTCAGCCACCCTTGTAATAGTTTAAGTATTTTATAATTCTGTTGTTTCATTCATTTGGTCTTCTTCAGCATTTGTTTGTTTTTTTGTTTATATTTTTCAAAATGTTTGAGGAAAAAGAGAAGGCGACATACACAACACAAACATTTGATGATTTGTAAGAATGTTTTCAGTGTCTCTGCGAACCCCTCCCTCTTTGGACGCCCAATGTAATGTGTCCAAACCTGGAAACAAGTTCTTTGAGTCGATAAACAACATTAAACACAACTTAATCCAAAGTGTGAAGGAAGAGTCAGCTGTGAGTTTTTCTGCTGCACCTGAGACGAGAGAGCTGAAAGGAAAGAGAGGCTTTGTTGTGTTATTGTTATGTCTTATTGTGTTATTCATCCACAAAGACACACAATGTTACCAAAACTGCTCAAGTCCTAAACATGTGCTTATAACATAAAGATGAAACAAAGGCAACATGAGTTTGGTGTAAATGATAATAAAGGTAGGCCTACATGGCACTGTCAGTTCACAGTTGTGTCTCACAGTGACACTTTGAGACATGTGTCGATATAAAGTCTATAAACACACAGGACCAAACCTTTTTAAACATCACATACTTTTATTACATTCCATTTAACAAAAGAACTCATACGTTTCAATAGTTTTAGTAGATTTTCTATTTGTAATTGTGTTCAGTGAAAAGATATAATTATTAATTCCAATTGAAAAGAGTTTAAATAATGGTTTCCTGTTTTCAACACATTTCATTTTGTGTAAATAATTTTTTCAAAATAAAATAAAGAAGTTAACTATTCATTCTAATTTCAGTCTTTATGGCTAAAATAGGTAAAAATGTTTGATATGTTATATTCAGCTCTATTTGAGTCCAAAAGGTTTGTCTGGAGGAACAGGTATGAAAAAAAAATCTTTTAAAATTTCTTCCTGTTTTTTATAAAAAAGTGCAGTTTGGTAATTTTTCTATAAATGTTGAAATAAATATGTTGGTGTGGGAGATATTATGTAAAATTTTCCAGTGTTGTGTCTTATTTTGTTTTCTATACTATAGTTTAAAGCCATAATCCATGTTTTATCACATTTAATATTAGAAAACTGTGCTGAGCAGCCGGTTATACAAGCAGCAACTGAACGAGTCAAATCTTGGAGGCTTTTTCTAAAATGTTTATTGATACATTTTTATTTTTAATGAATATTCTGTTAACAAATATATTTTCTGAAATATAATTTTAAATCCTTTTATTGGTTCAAATATTTCTTTGGAAATACTTTTTTATGCCATAATTATATTCTTGGGGAGTTATTTAAAAATTGTTTGAAATAAACTTTTCATATTTTTGTTTTTCTCCATGATTTTCATAAAGGTCTTGTTCAAAAATAATTTGATTGTGTTTCCATTTTGTTGATTCTAATGACTTCTTTGGTTTTGTGATGTCTTCCTTGTTCCATAGAAGAGTCTTGTGCAGGAGAAGCTGTGGCTCTGACACAGTTTCCATGCTAGTAGAGCCTGCTGTAGAAAGATGATTGTTTTAGAGCTCATGTTCAACACTGGATTGACTTTGGAATAGAAACTGTAGACCACCAACCTCTTGGAATATGTTCAAAGGATGAAGTGCCAGAGTGAGTCTGGGTTCCTCAGGCTTTGTTCAATCCATTTGATTTTAAAGTTTATCTTTTAAAAATAGAACTGTCATCTGGCAATTTTGTGAGTTTTATTTCTCTTTGGAAGATGTTAATTCCAATAATATTTAGTTAATTTCTAATAAATATTGATAGAATTTGAATAAAACCTGTTTGTGTGTCACTAATGATGTTTGAAAGAGCACTTTTAAGGCAGTGTTGAAGTGTTTGATGTGGTCATGTTTTCAGTGTTGACCTACACCAGATTTGGGAGCACACAGAGTTTCGACCTGTTGCTGAGGATTGTAATGTCTGGATTACGCTGGAATGCCTTTGATCCACCGCGAAGGTAAAAGAATGAACTGATGAATGCACTGTGAGACACATCTTTGACACAAAGTTGGAGAACAAATAATAAGGATCCTCAAACACAAGCCCCACAGACGACATATGAACAATGTGACAAGAGCATTTTACAAGTTGTGACTAAAACAAAGGCAGAAACAGAGAGGCTTGTAAAACAACAGCAGCAGTCACAGTTACCTAGAAAAGATGTTCCTGTTTTTAAAGGTGACCCCTGACCTTTAAAGCCTTCATCAGAGCGTTTGAACACACTATTGAATTAAAAGAGGCACAACGACTCCTGGAAAAACATTTTGGAGATGAGCAGGTGATCACAAGTGTTTAGGAATCTAGGACTCATCCTGGACTCAGACTTGAATTTATTACATCATCAGCATTTTATCACCTTAAAAACATTTCCAAAGTCAAAGGGATAATGTCTAAACCAGACTTAGAGAGACTTGTGCAGCGATGATTTAAGTTTATTGTCAAACATGTATTTTATTATTTATTCTGGGCGGCAGTAGCTCAGTGGTAGAGCGGCCGTCCTTCAACCGGAAGGTAGTAGGATCGATTCCCGCTCTCCCCACAGTTCATACTGTCGTTGTGTCCTTGGGCAAGACACTTAACCCACCTTGCCTCGTATGAATGTGTAAGAATGTCGAAGGTGTTGGTCGGAGAGTCCGTAGGCGCGGAATGGCTGCCACGTCTCTGTCAGTCTGCCCCAGGGCAGCTGTGGTTACAGATGTAGCTTACTACCACCAGTGTGTGACTGTGGAGTGAATGAATAATTGATATGTAAAGCGTCCTTGAGCTCTGGAAAGGCGCTATATAAATATAACAATTATTATTATTATTATTATTATTCTATTGTGAATAAAATATAAGTTTATGAGATTTTTTTATTCACAGTTTGTACAGTGTCCTAACTGTTTTGGGGAATAGGGTTTGTATCATCCACATAGAGGTTACTTTTAAAATGGTGTCCTCCCATGTTAATCCCCTGTCCACCTGGATCTGCCCCAATAGCACAGGCTAACGGCTCCAGTGCTCGGATAAATAAAGCTGGTGGAAGCGGATTTTAATGAAATTCAACAGGTTTAAATATCTCCTAAAGAAGAAATATAAATCATATTTGTATTTAATCTTGTTTTTTACACTGCTCTGTTCACAGCTCGACTCAGACGGCTTCATGTGTCGGACCAACGCAGCAGAACAAGCACAAACATTAGATTTGACACAAACAGAGGCTTTAGTTTGTGGATTTAAGTCATTGTCTGACACTAATTTGACATGATCAGCAAAAATCACAAAGAAAATAACACACTGCAATGTACAGACTTTTATACACAATGGATTAGCTTCAAGACCAACAGTTAGACTCAAGTTCTAGACCTGAGTCCAAACAAATACTAAAGCACAAAAGACATTAGAAGATAAACAGAAATACATAGAGTTAATAATATTTGTGGAGTAAATATGAATGTATAATATTTAAGTGTGTGTGTGAGAGACAGGTACAAAGGCCCAAAAATATATCTTCTCAAAATCCTTTTAAAGCTTCTTCGACATGAGATTGGTAGAAACATGTCTAACTCATGGACACAGTGCCCTCTGCTGGACACAAACCTCCAATATAACTTTCATCTAAAAGAAAAAGTGAAAGTCAAAGTCAGTGTTGTTGTGTTGGACCTGATGGTTCTAGTTTAAAGTGACTGGACTGTAGCTGCTGCTGAATGTGGCCTCACACTGGAGTAAACACAGCTCTGTTCCTGTTCACACGTCCTTCTCTGAGTTGGAGTCAAAAAGAAGTCACCTGTCAATGTATCAAATGAAAGAAACAAGAGACTCACCTTTGATGTTTTTGAGCTCCAGCACAGAATCTGTGGCATCTGTAAAAGAAACATTTCATTTCATTCACAGTGGACAGTGTTTTTACTGCTTTAGTGCAAAAGAAAAAGAAGCCATAGTGACACTTTCATTGTGAACAGACTTTGTGTGAACTCTTGTCCTTTTTCTGGATTTGGACTTTTGATTACAGACAGTTTGGTTTTCTTCAAAATAAAACTCCTTCTTCTTGCCTTAGAGGAAGTCGTCAAGTTAGAAGAAGCTGAGACTGACCAATAGGACGAGAGGTGTAATTGTTGCTGGTCATGTGATCTTCAGCAGAGCTCTGATTGGTTCTCACAGACCTTAAGTACAAAACTGTAACAAACAAAGACAAATCAATAGTGAATTATAATATTAAAGGCATTTGTATCAGAAACAAATACAGTGTTTGTGTCTGATATAGTCTTATCTTTTGACTTTGTGCAGCGTCACAGAAGCAGCAGCAGAATTAATCCAACTATTGCACAGATAAGTCCAATGATCAACATGACAGGAAATGAAGAGCTATGTTCCTTTGCTGCAAGAATTTATCTCATGTTAATATTTACAACTCACATTGTAGCAGTGCTTTATAAATACACCTTCAAACCTCCAACTTTGTGTTTCTATTTTGAATTAAAAGATCATTCTCACATTTGAGTGAGATCCAACTCTCTGGAGAAG
Source organism: Perccottus glenii (assembly GCA_024416835.2). Classification (NCBI taxonomy): domain Eukaryota; kingdom Metazoa; phylum Chordata; class Actinopteri; order Gobiiformes; family Odontobutidae; genus Perccottus; species Perccottus glenii. The sequence continues at coordinate 244,201 of JALDQB020000063.1, forward strand.
TCCAAATGTGTGGAGATCTTGGGCCTTGTTCTTGTCCTCACATTTATAAAAACCCTCGTCAGACTTGGACACTGCAGAGATGTTGAACTCACTTTGGGTTCCATTTTGGATTAGTTTTCCATTTTTATAGAAAAGGACAGAAGAAAGAGCAGTAAATGTGTTGAGTTTAGAGCCGAGAGAAACAGGTGGTCCCTCAGTCACAGGATGAACAGGACTCACAAGGACAACATCACCTGTGAAAAGTCACACTTGGACTATTACATTATCACAGCAATAAAAAGAAGAGGATGGCTGTATTCATCTATTCTATGAAAAATTAAATGAAAAAAGTCATGTTGAGGGCATTGCTCAGTTCTCCTGATCCAGACTCACACCAAAACACTGCATTAGTTTTCTCTTTTGGGGAAAAGTCACATTTAGATGTATCTGTCCAGTAGGAAGTACATTGTGGTAAGAAAAGGCCGTTCTGAGAAAAGCCTTTGAGTGTCCACTCTCCATTAGTGGAGTTGGATTGACAGCTCAGTGAGACTTTGTCAGACGTGAGGTGCTGTGATGTGTCAGGACTCACTGTGAGAGACACTGGGGACTCAACATCTGCAAAACACTAATATAAGAGAGCAGCTCAGAGTCAGTGTGCCTCCAGACTGAACCTCTGTGTCACCAGTCACTGTGGCCTTTGCTTTTTCTCTGCATCACATTATGAAACGAAAAGAAACAGATCAGTTTAAATAAATCACTTTTAGAGAAGCAGCTGTGTCCACTTTCTTCTCACTTTAATCAAACACATGTTGTTACAAAAAAAGAACTAAATCAAGACATTTTATTTGAGTGTATTAAAGAAAAAAGAAATAAATATGAAAATGAATAGTTGTCCAGACTCACTCAGTTCTTCCAGTGTGGTCTCTCTGCTCCACAGTGTTGTGTCTATTTCTTTTCTTTAGTTTGAGAAACAAAACAGTCTAAATAACAGCAGTAAAATAAACTGTTGTACACACCGACTGATTACAAGTGCTTGATTTCAGATTTAATAAACGGAGTTGGGTAAGGCAGTATTTCAGTGGCTGCCCCCTGTGCATGGACTGACCTGCAAAAGGACTTCAATCCATCTGAACTTGTTACTTTAGGAGAATTTAAATCGATCCTAAAGAAGCGTGAACTCAAGGAGCTTGGTAAATGTAACTGTTTTTAAACTCTTTTGTAACTATTGAGAGTAAATATTGTTCTTTGTGTGTTTGATAATTCTTGTATTTGTCACAAACTGTGTGTAATGCTGTTGTCTTAGCCAGGTCACTCTTGGAAAAGAGATTTTTATTTTATTTTTCTTTCAGATCTATCTTTAAAAACACAAGTGTACTCATCAGTTTGTAAAACAGTGACAGTATTAGTTGATTCTGTGACGATGTGTTGGTCCATCCTCTGCAGGAGTAGACACCTCTATTTGAGACACTGACACCAGCTGAGTTTTCTTTCATTGTTTCCTCTGAGAGTCCGAGGCTGACTTTAGTCTGAACCATTCATAAGTTCCTTTAAAGCCTCGACTTCACAGCTCAGAGTCACACTGCTCTGTTCTGGGATGGTGTCACTGGAGCTTTTCAGATGGACTCTGCGTCTATTTTCTGAAAATACAACAGAATAAGAAATGCAAGAAAATGGTTACAGTTACTGAGTTCAATGTAGGACATGGTGAAAGTAGTTTTATTGTTTGTTTGTCTTTTGTGAAAAAAATAGCAGCTGTTGATGAATGTTTGTTTAATGGTGACTTTTGTCCTTGTTTTCCATATTTTAACTGTGGAGACTGCGATGATGAGTTGAATGAGTTTGAACTGTTTCGTGTGAACCTTTCCTCCATGAGTCCAAACAGAACAGAGCAGAAGTTTACATTAAAAGTGAGTCCAAGTCCGTTTAGTTTGGTCCACATTTCTTTTGAGTGACAGCAGTCTAAAAACAAATGTGTGTGGGTCTCGTCCTCAGAACAGTTTTGGTGCTTACATAACAACTCCATGAAACAGTGGCTCTGAGCGGAGTCTGGTCACTGATATAAGCCTCTTATATCTCCAAGACTTTCATCAGAGTCTTTACAATCCAGGAGCTTTATCAGTGCTGCACATTCATCCTCATTTAAATATTTATACAAGACAAAACCACCCACAACAATGTCATTAAGTTGGTTCAAAAGCCTTTTTGATGTTAAACCGTTCCAATCCAGGACATATTTATGAGTAAAATCACCAAACAACAATTGAAACTCTGGTCCTGACGTGCTCGTCCCCACTCTCTTCCTCCAACACTTTTTGTCTCCCGCCCAACGTGCATTTCTTATAAAGTCTAATGATGTGTTTTTATAAAGGCTACCATTTATTTTAGGCTTAAATCTATGTTCCCTAATCCTCCATGTTTTTACTTTTAAATAAGACACAAACACAACATTGTGTTTCCACTTTTAACCTGGAAACACCATTTTAAGTGAATCCATCCTGAAGCTCACTGAGAGAGGCCCAAGGGTTTGCAGCTCTGTCGACAAAGCAAAGACTGTTACTTTGAGGAATCTAAAATATAAAACAAGTTTGGAGTTTTTTCACACTTTTTTCTTTGCTGTAATATCTTTACTAATTCAATAAGTGTTCATTTATAGTTTTGATGCCTTCAGTGAGAATCTACAAAGTAAATAGTCTTGAATATCACTAAATGTATTAATTATAAATAAATAAAGTAAATAGAAACATGAATTCTGACAAAATATTGTAAAATATAACTTCATCAAAGTAAAGACTGTGAAACGTCGGTTCTCTGTGTCCTTCTTCCTCGTCCCAAGTTAGCTTCAGGAGCTGGCCTCTCCTTCCTGCTCGGGACTCTCGTGTGAAAGACAAGAACAACTCAAATAGAGTCACGAAGATAAAATTTTAACTCAGAGTAAAGAAAAACAGAGACAAAAGGAAACCACTTGTGTTGTGTGTTCTGTGTGTCGTGTATAATCTTAAACATTGTGTCCTGGGACAGTATTTGTCCGTGAGTATTCTTTACATTATATATTACAAAGGAAAGGAAGCCCTCTCACAGCGAGGACAGCAGTAAAAGGACATCAGTGCAGCACAACATTCAAGAGAACACGTCTATCAACAATGAGTCTACGATCAGGCCAGCAGTAAAACAACAAGTAGTGAACAAGTCTAAAGTCACCCCACGACCAGCTCCCACTGTCCCGAGGTCGGAGTTGTGCGCTACTGTTTTGGCTGTGGAGGTGTATGAACTGATTCCAGATCAGAGGGACACTAAAATTGTTCTTGACTAAACACACAACACCACCAAGAGGTTTTACACTTATGTAGCTAATCACGTGACTTGAATCAGGAAGTGCACACAACCTGCTCAGAGCCATTACATTTCTACAGAAAACAATCTCACACACAAACTGGTTTCACGGCCCGTCATTTCTGACACAGTCCAGTTTAGACATCTTCACTCTCCTGAGGCAGACGCAAAAATAAGACCAAATGTTTATCAGATTATCAGGGCATTAAAAACTAGGTTAGATTAAAACGTGTAGCAGCATCATTTAAGAAAACATCAGTCCAGACAAGATGTAGAGGCTGGAAGAGTTTTAATCAGAACAGCTTTACTGATGAACTCTGAAGCTACAAAGCTTATTATTTCCACTGTACAGCACAAAGTGTTTACAGATGAGTTCAGGGACATACAAACAAAGCAACCACTGTCGAATCAGAGTCGTCTAAAAAGTTCAACCCATTCATTGATGAGGATAGTTTACTCAGAATCGAGGGACGCTTCACACTTGCAAATCAAAACTACAACTACTAAAAAACTAAGAGCAGCTGGAGTTTGGATCATTGGTAACAAATGGCTCATATCCTCTGTTTTTCACAAATGGTGACTCTTCAGAAAAGAAGAATGGACAGATGGACAGACTCAGAGACTCTTTGATCCATAGAAATGATTGACCTGTGGGACGTGTCGAGAAGACGTTTTGTATTAAAAACAATAAGGTTCTAAAAACAGAAATAAAGACTGTAAAAGATGGAACTGTTTTTAAGACCTATTGTAGAAATGTTTTTTTTACTTTTGGCAGAAGAACAATAGAGTTTGTAACTTGGTCAGTTACTGTTCAGAAGGTTTTATAATGTTTAGTTTGACAGTTGTATTGAACCAGACGAGGAGTTTTCTGCCTCCTGTTAGTCCCAGCTCGTACTAAACGTTGGTCTCTCACTGCTTCGTTCCTCGTCTTTTTCCTGTTCCTCTTCTTCCTTCATCACTAAAACCTTGACCGACTGCAACAACTGACCAATCACAAAGAGAACAAAGAGGAACAGTGAAGGAAGTGGAATCATTGAAACACCTCTCGATACAATCATTTAAACAAAATAATAAATCATATAAAACATGAATTTTCATCATATTAGATGTTCTTTACTAACCTGTTACTAATGAATACTTATTTAATAACTATTTTGTAAAGTAAATGTAAACTTCTCTTTATTTAATTCTAATTGTTTTAAAGGAAACTTAGAGTTACTTTATATTTTAGAAACACAAACATGAACTTAAGTCTCTTTTTAAATGTTTGTCACTGATTATTGTCTTAAGTAAAGAAACATTTATTTTATTATAATCTGGTGACTTATTTATTACATTAAAGGATTTGAATTAAGCCTTTATTTGTCAAATATTTAGTCTGACCCTAATATTTACCACAGAGCCACATATGTTTGAGGGAAGAAGGGGAAGTATTATTTTGTTTTCAGTCAAATATTAAGTTAAAACAGTGATATTTTCTCTTCTCCAGGGCTGCAGCCGACCAAGTGTTTTATACATGTTACAGGGAAATCTGCAGAAAGTCCAAGGCTTTTAAAACTACACTATTTGTCAAGGCCTGGAGCAGTTTGTTGTCTTCCTTGGCTTTTGATATTTATTCTTTGGGGATTTTATCTAAGTTTCCTTTTGTCCAGGACCTGCCTGTTTACGATGAAAGTAGAAATGTTGAGTGTGTAGACTGGGATCTGAGGTCGATCTGAGAACTTGTACCAAAGAAATCTGAAGTTGTAAGCTTAAATCTTCACTTCATAAACAAAACCACTGAGTGCAACAGTCTGTGTATGTGTTACTGTGTGTCACACTTTTATTCTCTATTTACACTTTGCAGACCTTTACTGTGATTAATATCCTCTTAGTTTTTGTTTATTGTATTGGCTTTATTATTTCTGTAAAATGTCTCCACAGTTGGTCTAATTCTAATAAATCTAATTCTAAATAATCTTTACCACAGAACTAATGTAGCGTACTCTATACGGCACAACAAACAATCCACTGACACTGTAAATGACCGCAAAAATGGTAATGTCACTTTTAATTTGTTCCAAGCATGTTACGTGTTTTACCCAGCAGGGGGTGGTAATGAGAAAATAGAGCAAAAAAGATGAGAGCGAAGATTCATGCTTCTACATAGTGAATGGAGAGAAAAATTAAGTTTTATAGTCAAGGATGCCTCAATTCATCTTTTATTTTATTTAGTACCCTTTGGCAAAGCGGAGTGAGGTATGTAAAGTTGATGTATGTTACGTTGTAGTTAACTTCAAGGTAATATGCACCCATTTGTATGTAATGTTATAAGCAAGCTCTGCTTGTTAATAAGTTATTTCGAACTCTTTATTCATTTCATTGTTTATTTTTTCATCTGTTTTCTTTTTATATAACTGTTTACTTTATCATATTTTTCCGTAAATGAGTCATATTTATTGGTTTTGTTTTTCCTTTGTGTAGTTTCACGGTGCTACGTAAACAAGAGTCAATGGCGTTCTATACGAACAAAATAAAGAAAGAAGCACCCGTCAGAAACTCTCTGTGTCCTGTTTATTGAGGCCAAAGGGCAGCTACAGACACCAAGCTCTTCGGGGGATTCTGCAATTTATTAGAAGAGGACAATCAACATGCACTCTCTCAGCTCTACTTTTCTTCTTTCAGCTGAAGAATGCATGGGAGTGGTGAAGACTGCGCAGAAGATCACCAGGACTCCACTGCCCTCTCTGCAGAGCATCTACCATCGCAGAGTCCACAGAAGAGCTGCTTCCATCCTCAAAGACCCCTCCCACCCCCAACATGGTCTGTTCACACTTCTACCCTCAGGACGGAGGTTCAGAAGTGTGAAATGCAGGACTTCCAGAATGAAGAACTCATTCTTTCCCTCTGCCATAAGACTCCTAAACAGCAGATAGGAGTCTACAATCACAATCACAACATTACATGAACAATTGTCTACCTACTGCACTACCTCACTTTACTTTACAGTCACTTTACTTTACATCACTTTACTTTACACCGTCACTTTACTTTACACGTCACTTTACTTTACACCATCACAACTGCACTACCTCACTTTACTACTTTACTCCTTTTGCCCTCTTGTATTTTTTTTTGTATATTGTATTTTTGTACTGCATTATTATCACTTGTATATTTGTCTTATTTTTTTTATATTTTTACTTACTTGTGTGACATTTTACTGTGGACGGCAAAGTAAGAATTTCATTGTACAGGGAAACATGCTTTCTGTCTGTACACATGACAATAAACACTTTGAATCTTGAATCTTTGAATCTTGAATCTTGAATCTTGAAAGACACGTTAAATACGTTAAATACTGCCCCCTCTAACAGTAACTGCAGTTTAACTTAATACACAAAACACTAAAATGACTATAAGCATACAGTTTAACATAAAAACGAAAGCGACACATCTCCACAATACTAACAAGCATTTATATAAAGAGAATCCACCGAATTATATGTAGAGAACTCAGGGGCGCAACTACCCAGTGCTGGAGGGGTATGCAGCATCAATTTTGGCAGTTTTATCCATCTTTTAAAGACAACTGTGTGCATACTGTGACAAATAACACATAACGTTACCTGCTCGCTCAGCGCGCTCACGGCACCCCCGCCGGCCACGCCCACTCGTGATATTATATTAATTCTATTTATGGAATCTAATGAGGGCCTCTATTGAAGCCTGTTAGTCCTATAAAATGTTATAGTATTGAGGAAATACTGAAATGATTTAGAAACACACAACAGCAGCTAAGCTACATTTAGGAAATACAAAAAAAAAATTAAAATAAATAAATAAAAAGTTTTTTTTTTTGTACCATCGCTGGCGCCCCAAGGTGCTGCGCCTATTGCATATGCTGCATACCCCCTTTTTGCGCCACTGAGAGAACTTATCAACATAAAAACTCACGCTCGAATCTGGCACGCAGGCAGCAACACAAAATAAACACATGCGCGAACATAATTAAAAAAAATACAACTCTCTTATCGATGAAAACATACATATAACTACTTATTCTAGTCCCAGGAACTTGTTACAATCAATATCAACTCAAAACTTTACTCAGTTCTACATATTTTCCGCTCTTTATTTCAGAGCTCCCCTGATACGTACCCGTCTGAGACTGCATTCATTGAACGATAGTTCATGAACTCGTTCATATTTTGGGCGAACGTGAACTGAACGTGCTGTATTACTGTCTGATGAACGTTACTGTGAACTCGTTCATTCTGGTGTCTGTGAACGGCACGCTCTCTCAGGTTAACTTCGTTCAATAGGGTGCCAGATTTCTATAGAGCCTTCCAGGCGAAAACCCGGCTAAAACACACCGCAAACGGGTCTTAATATGTAGCGGAAAAACACCAAACCTGGCAACACCAGCCACCTGTGTCGCACCGCCGTCCGCCGCATGCGTGACGCGTCATCAAAAAAAAAAAAATAAAGCATGGAGGCGACAGCAGCATGTAGTAAGGCGTATGATCATTTAAATTTATTCATGTAACTTGTTTGTTGAACCTGCCTGGTCTATTTTTCCAGGATTCCAATATTCTGTTTTAGCTTGTGGACAATGGAAAATTATTAAAATTTAAAAACGTTTTCACCTTAATGATTACTGTCCTGTTTTTCTTTGAATAATTCCTCATTAAAAAAGACCATTCAAGCAGCACGTTTTTCCTCATGTTTTTGAGAATGTACTGTAGGGTTGAAAGCTGCAGCTGCTACTAGTGTGGAGTGAATGGACAGCAACAAAGCATTAAAGCAACAATGTCCCCTCAATGCTAATGTAAACCCTGGTTGGATAAGGATTGAAAATTGGATATGAAAATGAAATCTGACGCATTGCTTCATTGTTAAAACTGATAAAATAATTGCTGTCTGTGATTCTACTGTATATGGGCTGTGGCAATAATTTTGAAAAATAATAGCTCGCAGCAACATATGGAAAAAAAAGAACTATGAACTAGTTCATTTTTGGAACTGTGAACTTAGTTCAAAATTTTGAAGTTTGAACTATGAACTGAACTAGTTCATTTTAAAATTTGTGAACTGAACTTTGAACTAGTTCTTGTAGAAAGTGAACTTTCCCAACACTGCTTGTGGAGGACCTTTGGACAGTGGACTTGTGGACCTGGGCCTGGATCCTCATTTCCTACAAAGCCCTTGTGATGTCTGTGCTCCTCACATGAAGAAAAGTGCTGAAGGTACATAGCCCTGGCGTTTCACATTCACACCATCAAAAAGAAGCAGCAAGTCAGTGATTAACTCTTACTTTTCCCACCGTCCACATTAAAAGGGATATATACCTTGTCATTGTAGGAGACACTAGGACCTATTGTCACGGTCGCTCAGGACTCTGATCAGTTGGCCGCGGCCTCCGCCTCCGGCTCCCCCGCCCCTACAGACTCGCAGATGAGAAACAGGTGTGCGGGAGCGCCGGCGGAGCAAGACCAGCTGAGCCGAGTTGGCAATCAACAGAGGATAAGAAGCACCGCAGCCTGCTCCTCGTTGCCAGATCGTAACACTAACTTTAGTCAGTCCTACATCTAGCTTGCTATTGATTATTTGTATTTCGTATTACTTACATGTGCCTTTGTTCGTCTTAGATCCGTCCAGTCCTGCCGTATGTCCTGTTCCGTCTTCGTCTGTTCCTGTACCTTCAAGTCTCGTCCTCGATTCCGTTCCAGTCCAGCCCCGGTCTTGTCCTGTGTCCTCTCGTTATCCCAGAAGAACTCGTTATTCTTTTGTGTCTCAATAAATCTGTTTATATTCCTTTAAGTGTGTGTCTGCATTTGGGTTGTCTTGCCGGTCCGTAACACCTATGCGCTGCACAAATCCACAAATCCAGGACGACACCCTTCAAACACTTTGATCTAATAGGATTTGATCCTTGTGTTAAATACAATTCAAATAGACAAGTTTTTCTAAACGTTTGCTCAGTTTAAATGCCACCTCTGCTTGTTCCTGACGTCCCACCTTCTACTAACCCACTTCCTCCATTTCACTTTCTGTTTCTGCCTTTAATTGTTCTTACAAAGCACTTTATATTCACAAATATTCTTCTTCTTCTATGATCTCCAAAAGCAGCTCCTTGTGGTTAACAATAAAAACAGAAACAGAATCTGTGGAAGGTTTAAATACGTATTGGTCGATACCAGGACTTTATTAAAAGCCGAGGTGGCAAAGTATTCACAGTGTTAAAAACCTTATTTATAACACGTCTTTCTAGACTCTCAAGGTCTCCTTACAACAAAAATAAAAAACACAATAGCACATAATTAAAAATACTCAATAAGAAAAATTAAAAAACAAGACTAAAACAGTTTTATTGATGACAGGACAGTGCAGTTATGGAGGGCGGAGACCAGTCTGAACACATGTGTTTTGAGTTTAAATATGAAATGTGGAAGTGTGTCAGTGTTGTGGAGGTCAGAGGTCAGAGGGGAGAACAGGTTAGTTCCATGAAAAAGAGGCTGAGGAAGGATCAGGGAAGAGTTTCCTGAAAAAGGACCTTTCAGAAGATTCCCCACTGGGAATATATTTGATATAAAACAATAAAACATTAAGAAGCATTTAGACCTGGAATACCACAAAAAACATTTTTTTTAAACTATGCATTATAAAATCAGCTCTAAAACTCAAAATGAACATGTATCAACAAAAACATTTACAAATAAAAGTCTAAATTACACTCTTGCTCAGAATGCCTTTCCATAGTTTTTTTATTCTTTAGGGGTTGTTTTTACAGTAAGCAATTCATTTTTTATTTATTTCTTTAATATAAATGTCATAGAAAAAGAAAATGTCATGTAAATGATCCAATCCAACACATTAATAACTTTCAAAGTGTCTGAGACCTAAACCTTCACTTTATCGTTTATTTTACAGTGAGCTCTTAGAAAAAAGCTCCTAACTCCTACATCCTTGAGCACTGCCTCCTTAGCAGAAGCAGGTGGTGCTGGGAAACCTGGGGTGTGGTTAAACATCCTGCACAGTCACCAGGACAGACAGGAGTTTAAACCTTTCTGTTGAATGTTGGAGATGACAGACAGCTCTGGCCAGGCTGCTAGAGCGGGTATAGCATCCCTTCCTTTTTACCTTGTCTTTGAAAGTCACTGTCAGTTGCACTTATTTGGAGCTAAGATGGTGAAATACATGAGCCAGTGTTAAAACAGACTGATCATAACTTCATGAGCTGTTCCAACATTAAAAAATCATGAGTGTGTTCAACAGTCAGCAAAGTAAAGCTAAGGCTCAGAAACTATAGAGCTAACTGTTGTTTTCAAAAACTAGATCTAAGAGAGGAAAGACCAGCAGCCTTCTATTAATCAAATATTTAGCAAACTTGATCTTACCCATTTCTTTCTCAATTGCTTTTGTTAGTTTTAGTGGGTGAAAATGTTTCCCTTCTTTTTTAAACGTTATCATCACTTTCCATTCATTTTGTTCGTTCTCCTTTTTCCCATTTATAATTATAGCCTTCACTTTTTTGGACTTTTCACTCACAACCTCCTCATCGTTGGAACTTCCAGAACTATCACACCTTCCTTTCCTCTTATTATTTACTTCCTGCCATGACATACTATCACTATCTCCATCCGTACTTTTACCCATGATAATTACATTCACGGTACAGTTGTTGATAATTCCAGCGATAAAAGTCAAGAATTTCGTTCAATCTACCGATCGTCTTCAAAGTTTGTTTTCCACGTGCCGCTTCCGTCCAAGCTCCACTTCCTTACTCCTTCCGCAGACCCTGCCGCAGTACCACAGCAAGCCTGCCAACTATTTTCAAAGGAAAGTAGCTAAAGCCTGGCCAAAAGTTGCTAAATGTCGCTAGATGACGCCATGCGAAATTAGCATATTCGCAACGCCATTACGTCATCATGCCATTATTACATTATTGATGTGGGAAGTGAAGGAGACTGTGCTGTCGACGATGACACCCAGACTCTTTACCTGAGGGGAGGGGAGGGTGGAGTTTTTCAAAGTAATGGAGAAGTTGTTGATTTAGTACAAGTTTAACTAAACCCCTGGTCAGAACCTAACTCCACCAATTGGTCATATTTGAAAAATGCTGGAAAAGTGGTTAGAGCCCAGCAGAGACAGAGAAGACGAACTGAGGTGGGGCTCAACGGGGCCGTGAACCTGAGACCCTCAGTGACGGATTGATTGATAGACTCACAAAGATGGAGACTGGAGGGATGAGTAGCTTTTGGTCTGATTTAGTGTTAATAATGACACTAAAAGCAGAGATTTCAAGTGTCCCTCTACAACAGTTACGCTCTTGTCTCAACAGCTCCACCTGTGGACACTGTAGCTAACTGTACCTGGGACAGAATGTGTTATAGAGATATACCCAAGGTACAGCTATGAAATAAGACCAGTGTCAAGTCCAGTTTATTCATTTAAAAGTAATATTCACAAATCAACCAGCACCAAATAAAACATTAACATCCAACAAAGTAGTAAACATTGTTTCTGATGTTGTAGGTAATGCACAGGTGTGACAGGTTGTTGAGTTGGCTTCATAACAGCCCATCCAGGCTTTGAGGCAGTAGCACTAAACCCTGTGTTACAGGCTCTAACACTTGTAATGTAGTGTTACATTTATCTTCAGCTTTTAAACAGGGTAGTTCTAGTAAAAAGAGAGCAATGTTTTTATAAATAAGTACATTTAATGTTTTACCCTCCACTTACACATACTGTACATGTGCACCAGCTCTTTCAGCGGTTATAGACACCTGTCTGCTGCAGTGTGGTCAGGTGGAGCTGGGGAGACCTGGGCCAGCAGGTACAGGTCATTGTGCTGTCCTCACAGAGGATTCCCCACTGGATTTTTAAATATATTTGGTATAAAACAATAAAACATTGAAATATAAAGAAGCATTTAAAACTGGAGTTACACACAAAACAATTGTTTAAAAATATGCATTATAAAATCAGCTCTAAAACTCAAAATGAACATGTATCAACAAAAACATTTACAAATAAAAGTCTAAATTACTCTTGCTCAAAATGCCTCTCCATATTTTTTTTATTCTTTAGAGAATGTTCTTACACTAAGCATTTACATTTTTTATATTGATATTTTTATTTATTCACTTAATCTAAATGTCATAGAAAAAGAAAATGTCATGTAAATGATCCAATTAAACACATTAATAACGTTCAAAGTGTCCGAGACCTAAACCTTCACTTCACTATCGTTTATTTTACAGTGAGCTCTTAGAAAATAATATTCAAGTCTTTAGATTCAACTGAAAGTAGTAGCTCCTAACTCCTACATCCTTGGGCACTGCCTCCTCAGCAGAAGCAGGTGGTGCTGGGAAACCTGGGGTGTGGTTAAACATCCTGCACAGTCACCAGGACAGACAGGAGTTTAAACCTTTCTGTTGAATGTTGGAGATGACAGACAGCTCTGGCCAGGCTGCTAGAGCGGGTATAGCATCCCTTCCTTTTTACCTTGTCTTTGAAAGTCACTGTCAGTTGCACTTATTTGGAGCTAAGATGGTGAAATACATGAGCCAGTGTTAAAACAGACTGATCATAACTTCATGAGCTGTTCCAACATTAAAAAATCATGAGTGTGTTCAACAGTCAGCAAAGTAAAGCTAAGGCTCAGAAACTATAGAGCTAACTGTTGTTTTCAAAAACTAGATCTAAGAGAGGAAAGTACCTTACATTTACATTTATTCATTTAGCTTTAGACACTTATCCAAAGTGACCAGTGTTACAGCTGTAACAACACTGGAGGCAAGGGTTAAGTGTCTTGTCCAAGGACACAACAACAGTTTGAACTGTGGGGAGAGATTGGGAATTGAACCACCAACCCTCACCACTCTATACATGCATTTATTTTTTAAATTAGATCATTTTAATGACAATAAAAACCTCATGTGTTCTTGGATTATAGTTTTTAAAACAAGTAATAACACTATAAGAGTAAAAAAACATGTGTAAATGAGTGTGACTTTGAGACATTGGTGGTTAAAGTGTGGGCTCACACCAACAAGACCCTGGGTCCATCCTTTCTATGTGGACTCTGGCCACAGCAGCAACAGCATTAACACTTCTATTTGCTCCACTTATTTGTCCAAGAAATCAGAAGGTACTCAGCAGTATGTCGTCTTTCCACTCAACATTTTCTTACTTTTCTTTAAGTCACCATTGGACTTGTTCTGTGCTCCAAGAGTTTTTGACTGTGATCCTCCAGAGGCTCAAAAAGGTTCATTATTCATTTGTGAATCTGTGTAAAGTGCTGCCTCTTTAACTGGATGAACCTGGTGGAGGCTGAGGTCAGTGGATTTATTCCAGAACAACAAGTGTCCTCGTGTGGAGCTCTGTGGCTTCAACGTCCCAAGTTCAAAGGCAGTCAGGGCCTTTCTGTGGAGACTGTCAGCCTCAGTATTAACAGTAGGAACAGGAACAGAGGCTAATAAAGGAAGAAAAGGAAGGAGTCTGGACAGAGTTTAAAGTAGAAGACGTTTCATCGCTCGTCAAACCGATTGGACATTCAAGAAGTGACAAAAGAACATGTCCAGAGGCCTTCCTTTATTGTTCATGACCTGGATGAGTGAGAACCTCCACAGACAGCAGCTGGAGGAGCATTAGTAGGAGCTCATAGTCGGGACAGAAGCAGCAGAGGTCGGGGCCTTTGAGCACAATCTGAATCTGAGTCTAAAATGTGCCTCAGAGGATGGTTAATAATGTCTTTTATGAACCAGCTTTATTCCAGCTCTGTTCTGACCTTTGAATATTCTGCACAAAGTCTTTTGTTCCTGAACAAAGACAAAGAAAGACTCCAGATGGATTTGTCTGAACTAAAGTGCATCTGTCAGAAGTCTTCAGTGAGTTTGCTCCAGAACT